>CM062845.1:27141600-27269766 GCA_031772225.1 Eubasilissa splendida | reverse complement strand
ATATATGGAAGTAATTACCCATACTTCCATATACTTCCATTAAATAACATTAAAAAAATATCTTTTTTCTTTTTGTGTGTTCTTGGATATATTCAAATATTGCTGATCACTTTTTTGTATACCAGGTATGTAAATATGAAACCGGTATTTGCCCATAGATGGCCCTAGCTGTCAATGTAGTTACTGTCAAACCGCGTCATTGGTGCCATTTTCTTGTTTTGACATCTGACAAAGATTTTCAACTCATAACAATACAAGTTTCATACAACAGCATTGTTTTTAATAGCGTTGACTATGTCGAATTTTGTGCCTGGAAACTACGATTTGCGGACAGCATTGATTTTCTGTTACCATTTAAAGAAAACTGCTGCAGAATCGCATTGAATGCTTGTAGAAGCTCTTGGTAAATCACAATGCTATAAAAAATATAAAAGTGGCGATTTTGACGTGAAAAACAATGCTCTGTGTTTGGTAGGAACAGAAGGGTGTGATCTATTATGAACTGCTAAAACCTGGCGAAACCGTTAATACTGAACGCTACCGACAACAAATTATCGATTTAAATCAAGCTTTGCGTGAAAAATGACTTAATATCAAAAAAGGCAACACAAAGTGATATTGTTTCATGATAATGCACCATCGCACATAGCAAAACCGGCTAAGGAAACGATTGAGGCGTTTAGTTGGAAAATGATTTCGCATGCAGCTTACTCACCAGACTTGGCTCCGTCCAATTACTACTTATTTGCATCGATGGGACACACATTTTGCTGAGCAGCACTTCACTTCTTACGAAAATGTACAAAAATGGCTCGATGATTGGTTTGCCTCAAAAGAGCAACAGTTTTTTTGGCATGGCATCCACAAATTGTCAGAGAGATGGGAAAAATGTATAACTAGTGATGGGCAATACTTTGAATAAAATATTTTGTTTCATTTTCATACAATAAACGTGTATTTTCTATACAAAAATTCCGGTTTCATATTTACATACCCCAGTATATTCCATCAAATTGTTTGATGTATTTTAATATTATTTTAATTGAATAATTTCAGACGTTTACTGGAAAGATTTGGACAGCTGAAACAATCTTTGGGACCAATTGCACGAATGAAAAGGCAGCAGTCAGAAAGCATTGTAAAGTGAGTAACATAATATTGCACTGATAATTCCTCATCACTGTGGAATAACATATTTAAAATATATGTTTATGTTTTGTTCCTGCACTCGATCTATATACTCAGATTTAAACAAAACACTTCAACACACATCTTATAAAATACCATAACAAAATAACATTTCCTAATAATGTGACAAAAATATTTTTTAAAGATACATAATATAGGTTATATATTTAATTGTTTATTGTAATGACAGTAGCCTCCCAATTATTGTACTAACTAATTATAGCAAAATTATAATTATATAAATATGTAAGGGCAAATTATTGTATTATATTAATCCGACAGGATTCAAGCAAATATTCATATTTTCAAAATAAAATAATCTTTGTACCTACTTGTAGATAATGAATGTTTGGAACAAGTAGATGAGTTTATGTATTTGGGAAGTATGTTTTATAGAAATAGAAAGGCTGAAAAAGATATCGAAAGGAGGGTGACAGGGAGTAAAGTGAACGGCGCTTTAAATGGAATTATTTCTAACGGGAACTTGTCAACCGAGGTAAGACTAACGGTACACAATGGAGTCCTGATATCAACACTGATACATATATGGAAGTGAGGTCTGGAGCTGGCAGAAGAGGAATGAAAGTAGACTGAATGTAGTGGAAATGAGATAACTCAGGTGTATTGTGGCAGATCTATGTATGTTATAGTAAAGAATAAAGAAATAAGGAAAGAATGTAAAGCTGATCTTAATATAGTGAGTAAGATTAAGAAAGGATCACTTAGGTTGGTTTTGTCATATGGAACGGATGAATAAGGAGAGAGTGGTAAGAAAGATATATGACGCAAGTGTTGATGGCACCAGAATCAGAGGATGTCCGCGGAAGATTTGGCACGACCAAGTAAATCAGATTCTGGAGGATGGTCTTGTTAGAAGCCTCAATAATCGGCGAGCTTGTATGAAAAGATGTATGAATGTGGATGAGGCGAGAATTGTGTCTCTGGACAGAAAAATGTGGTGCTCTATCCTCTCCTATTCCTATTTACGGAATCTCAAATACAGGTAGGTATGGCTTTCAAATAATGGAACGATAGATGTATCAATTTGGAAAGTGTAACGTGTAGGTTCGAAAATTTGTCATCAATGTACTGTGTGCTGTAGCATAATCGGTTAATGTGCATTCCCCAGATTGGAAGAGATCTCGGTAGCAACAACAATATTTTTTGATAAAATTGATTTTATATGTATCTTTTTAATTAATACATTTAATTTATAATTAAATATGTATGTAGTAGAATCATATAAACGACAGTTTAATTTTGTCTAAAGACGTTGGTTAATCGGAAGATCATAATGCAGTCTATGTGCAGCATAACCCATGTCTATTATGTCTACATTGCACTCTATTAGCGATATGTATAATATTATCATAATTTTGTAGAGTTTTTTCGTAATAAAGCAGTGGGGTGAGTCGGGGTAAATACTACATATAAATCATCAACATAAACTTTTAACGGTTTTCAAACTTCACAAGATTATGCTATGCCTTTAAAACGTTAATAGATATTTCATTAACCGTATCCTTATTTAAGTCTTTAAAAATCAGAATGTAGCGTTTTAGGATTGCTGATATTGAAAACATTTTATGAAAATTGGATAAGTAGATGCACTTACCCCCACATTTGGGGTAAGAGCATCTAGTTGTATTATTTCTAACAAATTGTTAAAATAATGAAAACATCTTTACTGATTTGCTTAATGACACTATGAATTAGCAATTTTGGTCCTTAATGACTGGTAATACGTGTTGAGTTTTAAAATCCAGTAAAACTGCCCGGATGGGGGAAGTGCGACATACTTACTACTAATGTTGGGATTACAATCAAAACGATATTTAAATTAAATATTATTTTGTTAATTCAGGTATTTTTAAACCATTTCTTCTGAAAAATCGAATACAAATGGTTTATAATTACTTATAACAGTATATATATTTGCAAATAACAACAATTATGTAAGGGTTGATATGCAAAAATGATTTTAAAAAAATGCATTTCAAAATTAAATTCTCTACACATCACTAGTTAAAAGTTTACATACAAAAATATATGGGGTATGGGGTGCATCTGCTCAGTAGTTGTACTTCTCCCATGATGTAATATTTATGGGGTAAGTATGTCTGGTTTTATAAATCGTAATCCACGGAAATAATCATATAATATAATATAAATATATATATATATCACAAACTACAATTCATTGTAAAGGTACTTGCCTAATATCAGCACCATTTCTGGAATAACATTTCAAATGATAATTTATAATATTTCTTAATAGATTGTGGCACTAGAATCAAATTTTTAACTTAAGTGGGAGACTTAGATGCACTTCCCCTGTGTATGCACTTACCTTGACTCGCCCTATATATGTCAAATTATCTATTTATATTTATTTATTTTATCTCTTGTACTCATTTTCAGTACTCCGCTACCCCCACTTCCTGTGGAAAGGAGATCGCAGAGCTTGCAAGCGGAGCAGACTGACAGTGCTCCTTACGAAGATTTACATCTTTATACTAAGCCAATAGTAAGTTCATCAAATTATCAATTAAGTTGATTAGCAGTTAAATTCACTATTTGGTTGTTAGTTTGACAATAGCAATGTTGTCGTGCCACTAAATAAAATCTAGTTACATATTTGAATTAATGTCTACTTAAATCAACATTAAATAATTATTTTATATTTCTTAGGCATTAACTATGTAACAATTTCTAGACATTTTGTTTTGAAGAGTTTATTTAATGTATGTAATATACATTAGAAAGAAATGAATGTGGTGCAAAGTATGTAGGAATGACCACTAGAAATTTTAAAATAATAATTATTCAGAATTCGCAAATCATTTGTTAGAAACAGGCCACAGTTTCAAAAAAGATAATTCCTCTTTTAAACACACTAATGTTAACAAATTCTTTAAATTGTTCGCTTTAGAAACATTTGAAATTAACAAAAAATTTAAATCAAAAATTAATATTGTCAACAAAATAATAACGCCCTGTAAATCACCTTTACTAATGATGCTCCCTTATTTTTACCCCTCCCGCCAAATCTCCACCACTACCTCCATCTAACAGCACCTAATTACTGTTCTTGTATATTTTAAGTTAGTTTAAACAATGCATATAAATGATACGGGACGTGTTGAAACCAGTAGCATATTTGAAATAAAATAAGTAACCAATGTACATTAAATAAACTCTTCAAAACAAAACTAAGCTGCGCACAATTTGCCAACATAGCGCACACAAAAATTTATAGCATGCATACAAATTTTCACAAGATTCATACTAACAAAAAATAATAATAAGCATTAATAAGAAGACAGGTAATTGATACAAACTCAACTACACACTACAAATATTATAATTTTCTTCTCCAGTGCACAAATTATAGCATTGGACCTTAAAATTGCACAAACGATTTTTTTTTGCAACCACGTGATCCAAAAATGAATGAACATTGGACATGTGTTTTGTATCGGATTTATTAATTACTGATCTGTCAACTGGAACTAAGTGTGTTCTATGCCAATCACTATAATAATGCATTCAATTTTTAAAAATTCTCTGGAAAATTTTCCATTTCATTTAATTAATTTCAATTTGTTTCAGTATTCCTCTGAATCAACTGATGGAATATCACCACCATTCCGCCCACCTACGAGACACTCGAGGTAAGTAACAATTTATTTTATTTGAACCTACTGGTGACATATTTTATTTGTTTTCTCTTTTAATGTTAATTTAATATTTCCAGAGAACTGGAGAGTGTTTCTTGCTCCTCTCCTCCCCCTCTAGAGAGTGATGCTCCAGCCCCACCTCTACCGCCACGCCTTATGGGTGAGTGGGTTATATATGATCTGAATACATAATACCAATTTGTTAATATAATGTGTATGCATAATATTGACCTGTCCGTCCCATTCTCCATATCATATTCAAAGAAATTGTTACAATTTCTGTGAATTTTAAGAAGTTGTCTTTGTTTGGGACATATATCTATATGTGTATAAATATTAATTATTGAATGAAAATAATGCACTGTGCCTTCCCCCCTTCCCTTCCTCCCCTCCCCTTCCCCTCACGGCCTTGCCGCCGACCAGTCGATTGGCGACCTTTAACCAGTGCGGTTATACATGTACGGTACAGTTTACAATATTATACTAATTCAAGACTTCACGTCTATACTGTGTCGAAATCTTTGACGAAATAGTGAGTTAATATATACAGTCCACATCTTCAGAGATGCCAGTAGAATCCGGATTACAGTGAGTGCTAAACTCCTTCCTGTCCTGACATTCTTCTGGCATCTATTCTTATATGCAACAGTTATTATCTCTCATACAGATAATGAATCTTCTTGTTTGGTAAAAAAATATATATAATAGTTTTGAAAGCACAGTTTCTCAAATACTTTATCTTACTATGCTGAGTTCAAACATTTCAGATAAATCCCTTCTTAGGGCCGGTTGTGTAATCAGTTGTAAATTTAACTTTTTACCATCGCCCATGGTAAAAAAAATGTATGCGGGTCGTTTGTATGTCAAATTTACTATAGTCAAAGATAGTCTCACCTAATAGTGTAACAAGGCGAATAGTCATCAAATATCTGAATATATTTTAAATATTTACGATTGGCAACAATACATACAACTTTATGTTTAATCTATGACTTTATTCACCCCTGCATTCGAAATCTGTCATATGCTAGCGAAAATTTTTCATTCTATGTGTAATAATGTAAATTCAACAACGAGATCATCACCAGACAAACTCTCATCACTGAAATAGTGGAATATTGAATGATTCATTGTTGTGTACTACAACTTTCTAAGTATCAATGTGACAGATGACTTTTCAAACAGCTTTTACACATATTTTTAACTAACGATTGATGGTTTTGCCATCGGATATCGGTAAGTAAAATTAATTTACTATTGAATGTACTTTTGATAAGCAAATATTTTTTACCAACCCGTTTTTGCAATTTTTTTCACTAAAGTAACTCTTTTCACTATAGTCAAAATTTACCACTGATCACACAACCGGGCCTTAGTGTTACTTCTTCATTTGCTTTGATCTTTTATATTTTAACTATTTATAGTTTTTTTTTATTAATGTGAGTGTACAATATTATTGTATAATGTGAAAAATAATAATTGCAATTAACCTATTGACTGCCAGCATTTTTCTGGAATATTAACAAATGTTAATTATATATTATTGCTCAAGCATACATCCACCACAAAAATTACGGGTCGCTGGGAATGCCGGCGATATACTGATGCTAATAGACATGTTCAGAAATGGCGTGATCGGCAGTCAACGTGTTAATAATTATGTAATTTAAAAATGTTTTAAAATATATTTCAGATAAGCGAGCTTCAATGGAAAATGTACCACCCAGCGTGCCCAAAAGATCTCATAAATATCCGCTTCCCGATGACAACAATCCCCAGTCCAGCACGCCTGATCTCAGAGACTCGGGAATATCCACGGCCAGTCTGAGTGAGCTGGCCGGAGCTCTCAGTAATCTCTCCTACGAAGAATACCACCCGGCCACCTATCACTATAACTCTGATTCTCGAGACTTTAACGGGTCTCTTGATCTAAATGGTGGCTACGTTGCCGCCATGAATTCTACTTTTAAACTTGAACAGTTCATGAACATTGTTCCTGATGCGGATCTGGATTTAGATGACGGTCCGCCACCCATTCCACCAAAGACGGGAGCGTTGGATAGGTCAGATAGTATTGTAAGCAACCACGACGCGTACGTGACACCTAAATTGAAGTTGCAGGAAAACAATGAACATTGATTTTATATTTGACTTATTATTAATCATTATATTCATTTCAGTTTGATACCATATTTTACTTTATTTATAATTTATTTATTTTAGCATGTTTATTTATGCATAGTGTTTGAATGCTTTTACATATTTAGGTACATTCCAGTATAAATTATACAGTAAAAAAATGAAAATGAAATTAAGTGGATCTGATTATTGTTCTGACCTAATGAAATTATGTTTATTTTCCTTTGCAATTTATTGTAATCTGTATTTAGATAATTAGGTCATAAGTAGGTATATACTATTAGGACGAAAACTATTTTCTCAAGTGATCAACATAATATCATATGTGTTGGTATTTGTATTGTGCAATATGTATTTCCATTTTTAACTAATACTACTTAATCTAGTGACCGACTACCCACCATCAATTTAATTTAATTTAATAATATGTGGGGTACCCATGATTTGTAACCATCTATCATTTAATCTTGTACATGTATTTATGTGCGCTGGTTTTGACTAGGTCCATGTTAAATTTTTATTTCTGACAAACTTGAATCAGCATAAAAATATATATATCTAAGTAAGTTAGTCGAAATATTATAGTGTTATTTACATATTACGCGTATTGTGAAGGTTGTTTTATTGAACAATTTAAATTTAGGATATACATATTAGACTGATTTCATTTCAATGACTTCCAAATATTTTTGCTACAATCTAATGGTTAATTTAATTAATAAGTGTTTTAGAAATTATGTTCAGTATGTATAACTGTTACATACCCTTGATACACCGTCATTTATTGATGTAAACATTTTAGCAATATTAAAAATGTTATTACTATTGTGCGTAAGTTCACGGAAGCATATTTTTATTCATGTGAAAATATTTCTTACAACATTTGTCCGCTTTTAATATCCAGTGCTCTTTCACGGTTTAGTCGAAAAAGAACAATCTCGATAACTACACCAAGAACACATTGTTAACATCCTCGTTCGTATCCGGATATCGCTGTTGGATAATTGATAATAAATAAACAATTGGAAATATTTCATTTGTTTGCATTGTATTAATATTAGCAGATATATAATTAAAAAACATTGTGCATGGTGGGTCTATGAGAATCTCTATTTTTTGTGATTTATATAATTTTATTTAATCAAGTCACAATAAATGTTAATATGTATTAGTATATTATTTGGATATATTTACACATTTCTGGTTACATTTTCTTTCTTGAAATCAAAACAATATTGCAAATGTTTTCTTAATGCAATATTCGGTATCATTATATTGCTGTCTGTGCTATTTCTGAATTTTTAATGTGAAATTTTGAACTATTTAGAACAGTACTATAATGAAACGGTTGGGTCTCTAGCATGGTGTTAATAGAAGGTTTGTATTATAAGACTATCTCCAAAAAATGTTTTAAAATCATAAAACATTTTTAAGTAACTTACACAATGCAGCCATGTTTTCTAATAATTTGCTATTGCACTGTGAATTATGATGCCGTTAAGTGTTACAAAAATGGTTTTCCCTTACCACTCTCGACGATTGCATTATTTATCATAACTTTGACTGATTATAACGTTGAAATCATTTTATTGTAATAATCACTCTCTTTAACTCTTGTACGTGCGTTTCGTATTAAGCAAACCGGAGTATGTCTGAAAAATAAATGCAGTTTCAATGAAAATTCTAGTGGTTTGGAAATATGTAACATCGGGCACTATTTTTGACATTTAGACAAAGAGGTCTATGTAATAATTTATTATTGCCAGAGTCCTGTGAAATACCTAAACACGTTTTATTGCGTGCTAAATTATTGGTAATAAATATTATTCTAGAAATACAGTGAAACTTGGATTTTACGCAATGGGATTTTACTTTAAAATTTGATGGTCCCGTTTCAGTCCTGTATGTAACTGTATATACTAAAATTTGACACAATTTCAACAAATGAAATTTGCTTTCTTATTAAAATTGCTCTGTGTCAGATTTTTAATTTGAGTCTTGAAATATTGGAACAGTTTTGAATTCACAGATCACCAAATATATAGACATGAACCTTCGCAAGTTCCTTGTCCCAATATTTTCATTTTGGTGTCACCCACGTGATCACTTTGGTACCACTTACATAATCAAATAGCTCTGCGACTATTTTTTAAAAATATGACTAGATTAGGATGAAAATTTTAACGCTGACAATATTATATGCATTCATGTAAAAAATACATTTGGTTTACACAAAGATTAAATTTTTGAATAGTAAATACTTTTACTGTTGCATTAATATGTTATAATTGATTGGATTTATGTTTCCATCAAGAATGTGTGTAGAATGCTCCTTGTCCCACTACTGTTTCAAACCCCTCTCCTATATGTACACTTTATTTCATGTCTATCACACTAGTCTGTGTTTGAATTATATCTATGTTAGAATTACAAGATTCTACTGTACTTTGAATATTTTTTTAGAATGATTTTACTGTTCTTTTCATTTGTTATCTCATTTAATTGTTATTTAAAAACTTTTATTCTTTATTTATATTATGTTATATTTCTTAATTTTGTTATTGTCGTTCATCAAGCTTCAGCTAGTAGCAGTAATAAAGAATAATGACTATTTATTCCATTAAAAAACTACTTACAAAAAAATTATTCTGAATGTATCGTTATCCTCAATTTAACCTTTTCCCTATTTTACGGCATATTACCTCAGTCCCTAGAAATGTGTAAAATCAGGTTTTGCTGAATGACAAGAGCCAATTTCAAAAAGTTTGAATGTTCTTGAATATAACATGAATTGTAGTCAATATTTACTTCTCGCATTATTACAGTCTCGTTTATGTGATTTGTTTTTCCACCTGTTCCGATTTGAGTATTTTATCCTAATTGTTTTTATTTGATATTTCTTGTTTGAGAATTCAATTATAATAATGAGTATTATTATTTAAGTCATTATAATCATAGGAATTATTTCACTTATTGATTATTGAATACCGTAATTCTAAGATTATATTGTATAAATTGAATATTATAGGAAATGAAACTAACATTTGAATAGAAGTAAAAACAAGTTATTTTAGCTAACAATACATTTATATATTTATAAAATGGATGATGTTCCATACAGTACGTAATAACATATTTTTATTGAAGCTCAACGTAACTTATGAGTTCATTATATTTGTAATTTTAATCGATTCTCGTATCCAACTCTGCATTGGTTGTGATTTGCCAAATATACAATTTTAGTCTTTAAATAGAAAATAAATTGATTTTTGGATTGATATTTAATAATGTTTTCAACATCATTGGTACAAATCTTTTGAAATTAATCATTTTCTGTTGTTATCGTGATTATATCTCGCTATATGTTTAAATAAATAATATTACACAACACATTCGAACCAATCCTATGTTGTAAAACATGTATCATATATGTATGTAGGTATATATTATATTACATATTACGGTATTAAATAGATAATCACCTATCACATTTAATGGATAAAAGTGTTGTCAGAATATTATGGATTTAAAGTTCTTTCAAAATTATTTCATATGCCGTTGATAAATATGCAATAGGAAATTCTTACCATTCTCCCAGAGTAAAACCGGTGGCAGATATTAAACAGGCGCTAAATAATGAAAGGGAATTAATTAACCAACCTGATAAAAAGGTGTAAAGAAATGCATATAGGTACCCAAATTGTTGAATCCTATTTCTGCAAAAGTTTTATGGCCCGTGTTCACGAATGAGATTTTTATAAGAATTTCTGCTCTTACATTCACCGAGACACATATTTTGCTCTCATCAGATTCTTTGGACACAACTCTTGGCTTTCGAAATTCACCATGTACAGACTGAGTCTGCCGAGATTTGTCATCTCGCTCCTCGCTTCACACTTGTTCTGTGTCAAATGTCAGTCCGATCATGGACCATCAACATTTGGGTGAATTTGAATCTCCTCGGCAGCAGTTAAAACGGAATTAATATTTCTAGTTTAATGCATTCTGTTTGTCGACTTTCATAATAAATAGTTTTAGGTATCAAAGGTTTTAGGTGACATAGGTTTAGTGTCTGTAAAATCGAATGTTTCGAACGCAGGTTAGAATATTTTTCTCTTTCTATGAATTTCAATGATCTCTGAGTTTATTCAGATCAAAATTTTAACATGTGTACTTGTGTCTCGTTTCATGGACACGGGCCATCGTTGAGACGACAAATCTGTTTGTAAAATTTTTTAACATTGTTATTGGTTCATTTTCTGTATTAAAATGACAAAATGTTATTCTATTAAATATTGTATGAGGTCTGATCTATATGTGCACTAATACATTCTAGTTTTTGTATTATTGATATATATTCACAACGGTTTTAATTACAGGTTTAGACAAATATAAATATCTCTATAGTATTCTCAAATACCCATCCAACAATACAATAAACATTCAGCATTTGCCTAAATATATAATTATCATGCATGATCATATGATAAGGATTTGAAATATTTTTTAAATCTACCTAATTAATTTCTGTATTTTTGTATATTCTGTATTTTTACACTTTTGTACATAAACAATTATTTTCATTGAAAAGATTTCAATGAATTATATTGTTTACTAGTATTGTAATAATCTATCTTTTCCATACTAAAGGTCACATAAATATATGGTCATTTTTATAATATCACCCTACTTAATCATACATGTAAAATGCACAGATAACTGAAACAGTTTTTGAAGCGATATTGATTAATTTGAATACGTTTTCTAATATACATTTGAGAATATTTTTGTTAAGGTTGTTGAAATATTAATTTATCTTCAAGTACTGCTCCAAAATATTTGCTTTTTTAAGTTATTTAAACGCTTTCAATTATTTAAAATATGCTCATATTTTATTTTTTGCAAAAAAATTATGATTAGGTAAAAGTAAAAATGAATGTTGAATAATTAATCTTTTTAATCAAAAAATTTTAAAATATAAAGATTGGCGAGTGTATCTAAGTGTGCAAAAGACAAATCTATTAAGACATTGTAGGTTTTAGAATGTCTTTTTGAAAAATAAGCATTGTTGATGAGAAATTTCACAAAACATTTTTTTATAATATTCACATTGTTAATGAACAAATAATGGATATTAAAATTTACATTAGTGGAAAATCTCATGGCATGCACATTTTGAAGTACCGAGGCACTTCCTCTAGTATTGGAAAAGTTAAGTAATTAATGGGCATATCTTAGTTATTATTTTCCAGCATTATTAAGTATTTTATATTTACTCCTTAGCAATGTAAGAAATTGTGCTGAGCAGCTGAAGGGTCACAAATGACTTGGCTAATTTAATATTTGGAATGTTAATCGTTGCTTACCAGATGCATAGTATTTGGGTTGGATATCTTCTACTTGAGACCGACAGTACTTTTATTCTGGCGCAATGCACGGAAACGGCATTCCGGCACCTATTTTTGACAGTTTTTCCAATGTTTTAAAAGTACTTTTTGAATTAATGTTCACATGTTCATAATTATTGCAATCAATTTGTATAATTGGGAAAATTTTTGAAAATATGCGTTATTATGGACGGGTCAAAGTGTAAATTTCATTTAAAATTAAGATTTGAATATCATTACAAGTTGTGAGTTCCGGCACTTTTTTTCTAGAAAAAAATCACTAATTTGACACAAATAAATTATTGCAGTTTTTTAGAAACATTTTATTATTTATTTTGTTAAAACCATGATGCAGTGCATTATATTAGATGATGGCCTGTTCACAGTAGTAACGAGTTAAATAAAATTAAAATAAGGGACCTACCTAGAAAGAATTCACTGGAAATGTAATAAAAAATAATAAGTATTGTTTTATACTGGACTATTAAATTATTTACATTAAAAATTGTGTGACAGCGTTTCTAAATATACAAAATATTTTACATTTGAACCAGTGTTGAGTAAGATTAAAAATGGGGACCTTGTGTGAAATGACGGCCTGCCAACTCGTATAAATTTGATTAAGTCCTAAGATTAAAGTAATTTTTAAACTATAATGATTTTATATATATATATGTTTTTTATAGTGCTCTTTTTTTGCGAATAACCTTCTTACCAATCGTGCATCTTAACTGAGTTTATAAGTTTAACTTCACTCTCGACAAGGCTTCCAGGTAATTAGAGAATGCACTTGCTCATTATTTGTGAGGGAAACATTGCAACGGATCCGTCAAACAACTCAGCATATTGAGAGAGTTCATCGAGGATTTGATGTGAACAAGATTAGACAGGTAAATTAGTGAAATATTTTTGTCGCAAATGATATTTTGTCTATTTTATGATTATTTTATTAAAATATTATTGTAATGATCCGTGTTAATCAGAAATTATACATTTAGATTATTTTACTGTGACTAATTTTAAGTCCAATGTAACTCAACATTACTGCTAGATGATTAAAATATATAGCTAGTCATTTGTAAACCCTGTTTTATTTCTTGCCCCCTTTGTTCCATCTCATATTAATCAACTATGCAATGGCGCGCACTAGACGCCAGGTTAGGTTATTACTTACGCTGATTTGATCTGGTTACGCTGTTATTAACAATACAATATTCTATCGACCCTTCCTGCGTAAAGTATTGTGAGTAACAAATTGATCATTTTTAGTTGTTTTACTATTTCAGATGTATTTAATACATTTTTATGAATTACAAAAATGATTTATTTGTCAAATACTTTACATATGGGGAGGCGGTAGGATATATGCTGAACATTCATTAAAACAGTCTTTTGGCAAAAACGAAACCATCATTACTAATTATATGACCCTATTATTTGTAATATTTTATAATGTTTATAGCTTACGTTTTAATTGCAATAAAATTATCTTTGTATCCATATAAAATATTACCTACAATTTGAATGTATGTATGTGCAGTTACGCAATATGTGCATGGGGCGGTGCAGATCTTAGTTCATTGGATTCTCTAATTAAGGCTCAGAAATGGATCATCAGAGTAATAAACAAGAGGTCATTTAGACATAACTCTGAAGGACTCTTTAAATCCTTTCAAGTTTTGGATATAAGACAACTGTTTACCAGATCAATATTAAAACTATTTTCTAAAAAAAAATAATTTTACTACCACGGTCCGATCCAAAGGAGTAAAACCTTAGGATACTTTTAATGCCAAAAATGAATACCAAATTCTGTCAACGAACTTTCTTGTTTTGTGCACCGCGGATATTTAACATATTGCTACTAGACCTTAAAGGGTCTAAAGTGATTAACGATTTTAAACCAAAAATAACAAAGTGGTTGCTTGATGTGGGTAGAAAGCAAAAATAAACTAATTTCTCATTTGTGCTAACCTATTAATAACTAAATATTTTTATAATAACATTTTATAACTTCTGATTGTAATTTTTTTACATCTTACTTTACATTATACTTACTTACTTTACTTTATAATGATTACAACTTTTAAAAACTGTACAGGTAATTGCTTTGGAACAGACCACGTCTAGTAAAGTAATTACCTTTATTTTCATATGTACTATTAATGCTACAAAAATAAATAAAATATCTATATGCTTTTGATGTGGTTGTTACGAGACTCGCCTAGTGATTTAGTGGTCGGGAGTTCGAGCCTCGTTCCAGGAGGCTACCAAGTCAGTCCTATTTTCATAGCACAAGCATTTAGCTTAGTTTGAAAATAGTAAGAATATTGATGTGAAATGTATTCCATGTATTGAAGTTCACATTTTTATTGTTTTAAATACTTATTTTTCTTTACTCATCCGAACCATACTAACCATCCAGCTTATTTTAAGCATTCTTCCATAGATCCACATCTCAAATGCTTCAAGTCGTTTTATCATTTCTTCGGTAAGTGTCCACGCTTCCATTCCATAAAATAAAATCGATAACACATAGCATCTGACCATTCTCATTCGTAATCTAAGGTTGAGATCATGACTGCAGAACATGCGGATAAAGGTTGCACAAGCTTGTTCAATGTGGCATTTGATTTCAACAGAAGGATCTCATATTTCACTTATATTGCAACCCAGGTATGTATATAATACTTTGTATCTTTTACAATTTATTTTCAGCAATATAAAAACTTTAATTGTCATATCAATATTTGCATCCATTGTATCCATTTGATCCATTGCATTTGGTTGAAGTAAAGTCTCCGATAGGTGGTGTCACCATTCAATGCAAAGATAAAATACAAGATGTGTCAGATAAATAAATTACGTCGCTGGCCGTGGCGAAAGATTTTGTGATGGACATATTCGAGATATCCATCACAAAAAGTTAGGTTATTATTATTTTTAAATATATTCAATGCATTTACATACAGTACGAAAATATCTGTTCGCTGTTAAAAACTGCTGTGAATAATTCTTAGATATGATTACTCGATTATTTTAGCATTGCAATTTAAAATGGTTTTACACAAAATATCGTATTCACTTGAGATTTTAAGTTACTTTTTTTACTTGTCCTTATTATTTCATTTCTTTATGTTCACTATATCCCTCATATTTATGCTTTAACTAACATTCTGACGATAATCATATCAATTTAAGATAGCTCTGGGTGTAAATATTTATACAGCATATCATTTTACTAATATATATTTTTTCTTACTGGCAATAAAGACAAAGTACACTGCATGCATTAATAAAGAATGTTCTATGGAAACATTGGCCAACAAAATAGCCACTCACAGCAAGAAATCGGCGGCAGCCGATTGCTTTTCTGCTATTATATTTTTATTTTCGAATATGTGAATTTCTAAAAAGTGTCAAATTTGTGCAGACAATTTTAATTTTATTTTTTATGTATTTATTACTTAGAAAGAATCATTTTTCTGTTAATCATTTATTGACGCTTCCAATTTATACTTAAAGTGCAGTAATTACGTAATAAATATAAATAATAAATTGTGACGCGTGGGCTGTAACATTTAAAAGGGTAGAATTAGCCGCTGCAGAAATCATAAGTATTCTAGACAATCACCTACTAACACTTAACTAAAAAAAACATATTTTATTGCCCTTTCGTTAAAAAAACAAGAGTACCATTTCATACCCAAAAACTATTCAAATACATACATGCATTTCGGATTCAAATCAAACATGTAACTGTGATATTGGAAAAACGAGTGAGATAATTTATTTGGGATTAACAATTGATGAAAATTTACGATGGGCTTCTCATATCGATCGAGTAAACTCCAAAGTGAAAAAATGAATTTATATATTCAAAATTTTACGCAGCTTCATGAATATTATTTTATTATAAATGGTATACTATTCACTTTGTCAGTCTCATCAGTTACGCAATATGTACATGGGGCGGTGCAGCTCTTACTTTAATTGATACTCTAATTAAGTTTCAGAAATAGGTCATTTAGGTAGAACTTTTTAGATCCTCTCAAGTTTTGGATATAAGACAACTGTTTACCAGATTAATCCTAAAACTATTTAAAAATAACTTCACATCCGATTCAAAGGGAACTAGGAGCAAAACCTTAGGATACTTTTTAGTGCCAAAAATGGATACTAAATTTGGTCAACGAACTTTCTTGTTTTGTGCACCGCGTATATTTAATAAATTACCACTAGACTTTAATGGGTCTACGCTACAGTGATCCACGATTTTAAATCAAAAAAACAAAGTGGTTACTCGATGTGGATAGTAAGCATAATGCAACTAATTTGTCATTTGTGCTAACCCAACTAACTACCTACACATTTTGCCCCCAACTATATTATAGACAAAAATCTTTTTTATATCTTCTGATTGGTACCTTAACAATATTCAACTTATAAAAACTGTACTTCAGAACAGACCACGTCTAGTAAAGTAATTAGCTTTATTTCTAATGTATTATTTTATGGTAAAAAAATAAATTCAATTAAATTAATTAACTCTAACATATCAATTCATTTTAATTGCAATATTCGTTGCATAATTCGTGAATGCCACGAAACATTCGGATACATTTGAATTTTCGACATTACCGAAGTAGAACATGACCTTTTTTTTATTGGAGTTATTAATTCGTACTGACAACTGAAAGTAAACGGTCTTACTGTTACACCTCACTGTTATCGTAATTTTATTTTTAGACATTTTGTGTATCATATTATTTATTTTCTCTTGTTATTTTTTGGTATTGTGTGTGTAGTCAATAATAATCAGATTGTTAATAACAAAAATGTCAAGTCCGCCGACGTTTTTATCAAATAATAACGACATGTTAAACAAAAGTTAAAGATTAACGTAGGAAATAGTTCTGCCAGTTGCTTTTTATTTTTCCCAAAATAAAAACAAATCCATGCACCAAATGTAAAAAAATAAGATCATGAAATCAACACGTTAAAAACAGTTAAGATAGTAAAATTCGTATAGTATAGACACTTTAATGATTTGCATGCAGTTGTAAGCCTTTCTAATGTTATTCTGTTAAAAAAAAAACAGCATAAGTAACGACTCCATACAAAACAGATCAACCGAAAGGAATTTTCAATTTAGTAAACAGCCAAATGTATGACTTGAGTAATACACTAACTTAAAAATAGGAGAGAGTAATGTGAATAGCTACAATCGACGTTTTGTAGCCACTAGCGCTAGGACTACAGCGGCGGTGGGTTGTCATGGTAATTTTTAAAACTAAGCCATTAAAGTTTCTACTGGTACACAGATGGCTCTAATTGTAATAAATCCGTAAATGTACGTTCACGATCCATATTATAGATTATTTAATTTATATATGTTTCCCAGAATTTTTAGTAATGCACAGTTGTATGCACTGCACGCCCCTAGTAATTTTAGATCACGGATTTAATAAAACTGAAAACAGTATTAGAAACTGACAGCTCACATGAGACCTCTAGTCGATATCATTCCGATTATGTGACAAAATAATTTATTTACGAGTACATTTTAAAAGGTTTTACGATCTCGCAGCTTTTTTCCGTGCATTGAAACAAAAGTTTAAAGTTTCATTTCTCGTACACAAAAATATGTAACGCATTTAGTCTTCAACATTTTTTCGCAACTTTGTGTCAAATATGATTTGTCATTTTTCTGTTAATATATTGTATGTATTAAAAAATTGCACTTAGCATGCAACCTTTATCCGCATGAAAACCTTAGATTACGAATGAGAATGGTCAGATACTATGTATTCTCGATTTTATTTTATCGAATGGAAGCACGGATACTTACCAAAGAAATGATAAGGCGACTTGAAGCATTCGAGATGTGGATCTACAGAAGAATGCTCAAAATAAGTTGGATGGAAAGAGTTACGTATGAAGATGTTATGGTTTCGATGAATAAAGAAAAATAAGTATGTAAAACAATAAAAATACGAAAACTTCAATATTTCGTACATGTGATGAGATATCCGGAGAAATATGAGATCTTGCGCCTCATAATGCAGGGAAAGATTGCTGGAAGAAGGAGAACATCACGGTTAAAGAACCTATGACAATGGTTTGGCCAGTCTACTGTAGAGATTTTTCGAGCCGCAGTAAACAATGTGATGATAGTTAACGTCTGTTGAATGGATAAGGCACAAGAAGAAGAACAAGAACGTGGTGTCGATTTGATTTTTAATTATCCAATAAAGAAAAATATGTATTCAAAACAATAAAAATCAGAAAACTTCAATATCTCGAACATGTAATGAGATATCCGGAGAAGTACGAGATCTTGCACCTCATAATTCAGGGAAAGATTGCTGGTAGTCGGAAGCCTGAAAGGAGGAGAACATCATGGCTGAAGAATGGCGATGGTTTGGCCAGTGCACTGCAGAGCTTTTCCGGGCCGCATTAAACAAAGTGATTAACGTCCGTCGAACAGATAGGGTACAAGAAAATTTATTAAAACTAATTTATTTCCGTCTTATATAGTAGCCTGTTCACAATTTGCGGCTGCGGCTAGTATTATATTGATTTATTTTTAAATCTCTGTAGTAAATTTTCTAGTAAAAAATATTCCTAGGACACATGTCGACCTGTACTAATATATATTCGACTTGTAATAAGGTTTTATATTTTTTGTGTAATTATATAATAAGTAAAACTATATCAGCAGTAAAGAAAAAGTAAGGAATAATAAAATAATGTAAAACAACAATTTTACTTATTTTTTAAAGAAATAGAGTTACGTACACGAAATATATCATGTTTTGCCAATATAGTTTATTTTAGTGAAACGGGCATAGTTCAGTGGCGATTTTATAATATATCAAATAAATAATTTTCAAATGTGACGTCAATATTTTTACTATTTTCAAAACTAAACTATTAAATAAATTGATTATCAAATATGATGTAATTATGCTCTATATCAGAAAAACGATTTAGTCATTTTAAGGATATAAAAGAGTTTAAAAAGAAACTAAATGAACACTTTAAAAACACATAATTGGACAATAAACAATATTACAGAATACTTCAGAAGCACACAAATGGACAATGAATAGAATATGTAAGGTATTAAATAAAATTATTGTAGTGTAACTCTCTCTCCAAGCACAAGAGCTGGTCTCTTTTTTGGAGAGGTAAGCGAAAGAAAAACCATGTATGTATGTAACCATCTATTTAAAAATTGAATTTATTTTACCATTGTATTTAAATTAAATAAAAAAAATTAAATAAAAAAGTATTATCAATCAGATTGAAAGATATGCAATAAGTTTTGATTTACTATGGCACTTAGCCGAAATAAAAAATTGTAAAAATTTACATGCGATTTAAATTGACGAACATTTTTTAAAATAATCTTTTAACTAGTGTATATTGGAGGCCCTAAAAACAGATTATTGAAATCTTATTATTTGTTCATAAACTCAACTCGTCTAGAGACCAATCTTTGATGAGAATTATACGTTTTTTACCCGGCGAAGATGTGATGTCATTGTTTGAAAGTTGTTCTCTTCATATTTATGTATAATGTTGCCACATCTTGGTGGTTAATTGTTATGCTAAATATCTATAATCCATTTATTTCTACAATGTTATTTTGCAATTTTTAGTTCATACGAGTACATCAGTCGAACAATAAGCACTCTAAACAATATATAGTAAAACCCCGATTTTACGTGGCCAGAGTTTACGTTTTCCCCCCCATTTGCGTATTATCTGTGCGGTCCCGTGTCATTTTAGTATATTTAAACCCTGTTTTACGTTTGTCATTCCCGCGGTTTACGTCTAAAATGTATTCAGATTTTGACGAAAATTAAATACGTCCAATATAACATTAGACATAGTGGAAATTGATGAAATAGTGGACAGTTGTTAAACGAAAATTTGACAAATGAAGAACCTTCCGAGGAAGAAGAAGTGTCTGCTCATCCCATCAACCCAGTTCCTACAAAGGACGATGCCATGAGATATATTGAAGGCTTCAAAGCATATTTTATTAGTAATAGTAATGTACCTTTAATTTAATTTATAATATTGAAAGAATTATTCAAAAACAACATAGACAACAAAAGCATTAGTTGATTTTTTATATAAAAAAAATATATTTTTTTTAATACCCCCAATTTACACTTTTTTTTGTTGGTCCCTTCAAAAACTTTAAGTCGGGGTTACACTGTATGCAGGTGGGAACTTGTATATCTAAATGGATTTTTGGGTATAACATGTAAAATAGATTTTTGATCTTTATAAACAGAATTCAATGTCATAGAGGAAGCACCCTATCTTACTAGGCTGTGACTTACGCCTACAAAAGGAACTTCATGTTTAGCCCAAATTATAGGCAATCGTACTACTTAAGGATGTTCACTTTGTCCACCACATGTTGCTCACAGCATCTTAGGACCTGAAGATTGGAGCACTCGAGCTCCATTGCTCCGTGGATTGAAAAAGATCTTAATATTTTCCGAAGTTAGGTGAGTGTTTCCGCAAAATCACCGAAGAATAAAAAGGAAAAGGACCAAATAAATAAGGTCTACTATTAAATTGACATTACAGTCCAGAGAGGATCTGTGAAGCCCATCTTCGGTGCGTAAGGAAATACGAAAATAGATTATAGATGATCTATGGGAAGAAGGAATTCCAACGTGAGCTACTGAAATATATAATTGAATAAAATGTACAGTATGTACATTATTAATAAATTTCACATCCATCACTTATTAATCTCATTTGCTCTTTTTAGTTTGATTTTAAACAATATCCCAATCTATTCAAATGAAAATATGCGTTTCTCCGTTCTAGTTTGGGTCAAAACTATTTCCCCATGAAAATATTTTTCGAGATTATTCCGAATCAGAGCCAGAACCCAAGGACCCAAAACGGTGCGTAAATCTTTTAAAATTTCAGGATCCATATCTTCAGCTCCTGCCCGGCGTTAACCTCCAGAAATGGTGTTCCTTCTGCTTGTATCATAAATATTTAAACAATCTTTTACACGCGATTCAATAGTCTAACAAATTTAGAGCTGACACGAGATTGTTCTGCGGCTGGGACCAAAGTTTCGCAAAGTGTGTTTATTCAATCCCTTCCAGCCGGAGACGGCCGCGCTGTAACTCATATTACACGGAGTTGCTGATGGAAGTAGGTTCCGCGCGGGGCGAGGAGCGAGGAGGCCCGCAGCACGTAGTCTGTAGCCGCGCTGGACCCGCGATCGTGACGCAGTATTCCGCTGCAGTGTAATTACAATGCTCGGTCCTCGCAGTGCGGGCGCGGGCTTCTACATCGCCTCACGCAGAAAGCATTTTATAAGATTCTATCATGAGCCTATCTTGAATTAAAAAAAAAACAAAAAATTGAAAGCACAATGTGGTACAAATATACATAGATAAATTTCGGATTGTAGTTTTTAATTATAAATTCGAATTTAGTAATAATTGAATGTAAATTATAGGTAATTATCATATTACATTAAATTTGTTAAAAATGTAATGTATGGCGTTATACTATTTAATATTTAATATTACATTGTATTATTTCTAGTCGCCGTTATCGAATCAGTTGTTAAAATTGGAAGCCTCACGAACTGGTTGTAGAGAGAAATATATTATACATATTTCATCTTAACATTAGCTATTTAATTTAATATAATACAAGCTTGTTCTACATATTATTCTTAATCACTATTTCTATCAAATTATTATATTACGTATAATTTATAATAATTTTGATAGATATTTGTATTATTAGGAGAACACATTCTTATAGTTAATCAGAACAAAGGTCTGTGATATTTTAAATACTAATTAATAGAAAGATGTACATATAAAATCAATTTTATCGAAAAATATTGTTATTGCGCCACCGGGATTCGAACCTGGATCTCTTAACAAACATAGTACATGGCTTTCAAATAATGGAACGATAGATGTATTCGTTTGAAAAAGTGTAACATATAGGTTCGAAAATTTGTCATCAAAAATAATGTCGCTGTGGCATAGTTGGATAATAATAATAATACATAAAATTAGTATTCAGTATATATATATATTTTATTTTTTTGTAAACGTTTTAGATTTATCTTTCGTCGACTCGATTATGCCTAATGGTAACTCCGCCACCGTAATTAGATCGAATGACGGTGCCGGTCCCAAGCCCGGATAAAAGAGGAGGGATTCCTTTCCTACCCTTAACCCTTAACCCTTAACCAGCATTGCCTAGCGGCCTATCATCTTCCTGACGGGATCGAGGGACAATGCTAGGATTCGGCAGCGGCACGAGCGACCGAGCAGTCCTATTCAAGAACAGTTCTGCTCCCCACGAGGGGAGGGGTTAGAAATGGTACTCTAAAAATAATCTATCCTATTGCAAAAATCTTAAAAGATTAATACATGGAATGCCGGAACATTAATGACCAGAACGCAGAACGGCACTCGTGGCGAAAGAACTCGCATGATACGACATCGAAGCCCGGTTTGCTGGAGAGGGGCAAATTATAGAAACAGCCAGCGAGTACACTTTTGGAAAAGTAATTCACGGAATCGGTTTCGCAGTAAAAACTTCATCAGTCCAAAAACTTACATAGCTTTCCGTGGTGTCTAATGACACTGAATCTACCAAATATTAAAGAGAAACACTTGATATTAATCAGAGCATCAGCGTTCAAGTCTTCCTGAAAAAAATATTTTTATTGAAAGCTGGAAAATATTTCGTATTAATGTTATTTTTTCGAAATGTTTTTTCAGCGAACCGGATAAATATTTTTTGGTGGACATCACTGTCTATGACCGACCGCGCAACCTCTTCAGGCTTTAGGTTGCTCTTGAGCTACGATTCTCCAGCAAGACATTTGCAGCCTTATTGTGGCTTTGCGTATTAACCGCTCATCTCATTATCGGGCGGCCCGGGGGCTGCGCTGTCAAGTCCTTTCAAAATGTACTAGAATCTTCTAGCAGTGTCCAGCCCATCTGTCTTCTCGGACAGATTGTAGATTCTTTTAATGGACTTTATTTATTTGTTTTATGAATCAATTTTATATAATTAATTTTACTTATATTCATACCCCCTCCCCCACGACGTATGGTCCATCACACTTTATTTGGAATATTTTTATAAATTGTACAAATTTTGAATAAACCCACGAGCCGCCGCGAGTGCCCCGCCCCGGCTGGTTAGGGCGCCCCTGGGCCCGGGGCTCCGCCCCCTGACTGTTTCGCGAACTTTCCCGTGCGCCCGTGCACTTGGCTATACTCGGTTCATCACGCCACTTCACCGCGATCGTCGCGAAAATGTTAATTAAATTTAAGGTTACAAATATTAATATTTAATATAATCCGTAATAATACTACGCTCCTTCGTCTATATCTATGACTTTTTGAATGTGGCGGCCGTGGCGACTTCGGTATTGTCATTTGCTTCGGTTGGCTGTAAAGTACTTGCTTAAACGGCCAGGTCTGTGAGACTCTTGCCATAGATAAGAAAAACATCTTGTCGTCTTAACTATGTCTTATGGTTATATTGCGTCGCACTCTATGGTTTCTTTCCTTATCTATGTCACTGTCATCTGTGACATGAATGGTTTGTTCGTATTTTTCATGAATGTAGGGATTTCTGCATTGAAATATAGATTCTACTAAGACCTGACCGCGCTGTCGATTGCTTACCTGTTAGTGTAATATATATATATATTTTATTTGTAACTGTATGATACAATGTAAAAATCTGTTTGGACTGTGCCCGTCTCACTAGAGAAATTCTGTGTCGATTATTCCGGTAATATAATAATTCTTTCACGTTGGAATCAAAAAATTATGAATGGCCTAATTCATGTATACCTAAACAATGTCCGGAAAAGGTAGAAAGTACTAATAAAGCACCCTTCCCGAAGCCGCGGAGATTTCATACAATGTTGGAGATATTTTGATGCATATACAAAATAATTTTATCAATAGCGAGGATATAATTTGTCTCTTTTAATTGGAGACGTTTTAGTTCAAGAAAACAGCGAAGTTTAGTAGCAGAAACAAGTGTATATAAATAGTTGGCGTACATTTATATTAATTATAAACCTTAATATCGAGTATGAGCAAATTAAAAAGTAATAATAATAATAAAAATTAAGCCCATTCTCATCTGACTGAGGTCACCATATCGCACGTCAAAACTAAGACATCTTAAAAAAACAAGAATTTTATACTCGACTAATTTAGCCCCAGTTCTCGATTAATGTCATTTTAGGATACATTTATGACCTAAATTGTTATTTAGTTTCATAACTTCAGTAACAAAAAATGTATTTATTTTTTTGTCTACCGAAAAATGATTTTTTGAGTTGTCTTAGTTTTGATCTAAGTATGCGAAATGTCAATACTGACACGAACGAGTAGAAGAAGAATAATTAAAAATATGTAATTATTTAAATAATATTAACGATTATCGAAAACTATTAGGCTAATAAAAACAAAAGTTAATAAAAAAATGTATAATTCAGCACTCTTCCAGCATTATAATTAAATAGCAATATTTGCATATGAAATGATAACATAAAAACGTGCTAAGACATTTCATTATCTATTCCGTGTTGCACGCAAAACAGATCACATACGTACTGTCAAATCTCCGAGACTCGATAACGAACCTACCGTTTATGCACAAACCCTTAAAATCAGTATGGTGGGTATATTCAAAATAATAATGTTGCATGATTTGTAATACGTCGCAGTATTGCGGTAGGTCAGCGCGTCGCATTAAAACTGGATGCGTTATGTATTAGAACATTCTTCAGTCGCGTCGGTGCGACGAGCTGACACGTCGGATTTTTCCTTAGTCAAAAAGATTATTGTTATTTCGAGAAATGTATTATTTTATATCTCAATATTTGCATGAATATGAGATACATCAATGTTTTATACTATATTTAAACTAGTGGCGAGTGTACGCGGTTGAAACGTGTTAAGGACAAATCAAGGACACACCTACGGTAAGTTAAAGATGACATTTTAATTTAATACCTGCTTTAGTTGCGCACACCGGAAATTGGATGTGGACTGCGCAAGCCGGTCTTCATTAATATTTACATCAATTTATGGGCAATGAAAGACGGGTGACAGAATCAGCCACACGGGTCACTTTCTACTTTAAATCACTAGTGATGAGTTCAAAATCACGAACCGTGAGTCAATCACTGATATATTTGAGTCACACTCATTATCAGTGATTAAATATCTGGAAAAATAACATGATGCGTGATACATTTTTTAATTATATGTATTGATTTATAATTCGGCGCATGTGAAAATGAAATGAAAATGTGAAGGAATGACGTTGTAATTCATGATAAGCACCATCTAGTAGATTCTCGCCAAAATGTTTTATGCATTTGACCCGAAATGCTGAGAATTTTATCCGAAAAATAAACTCAAATTTTTTAAGGGTTTTCATTCTCTTTGTGATGATATTAAATAAGATATATATTAATTATACGTACTAGAATATGTTTTTTAGGTAAGATATAATAATATGTATATACACTAATTTTTTATTTATTTATTTCGTGTATTGTGATATCGTGCTGCGCACGCGCATTAGTAATTAAACTGTGATCACAGTCACAGTTTCCAATCACTGATATTATCGAATATCAATCACTATCACACCAGTGAGTTAAGAGTAGCATTTTTTCTCATCACTATAAATCACGCAATGTTAATTATATTATTATCGAATAATTTTACGTTTTAAAATTAAAATTTTGTATTGTGTATTTTCACATTTTTTTTGGTCGAAATAATTTTGGCAAATAACATATTTATTTAGATAAATTGTTATTCTGCTAGTGCAGACCGTTTATAGAATAAAAATCTTTTTGAAACGTTAAAAGAATCGTCTTTTCCACTGCCCTACCGGGCCGGAGCTCTCAGAGGTAACAACCTATAAAAATTGTAATACCGAAAAAATCTGATCAATATAATAAAAAGCATCCCTGGCTAACAAAAAGGCTCGTGGTTGTAAAGAGCCAGTCATAACTGGATGAGGATGCGCTGCGCGCCGGTTTTACCAAATTTTAATATTAATTTATTTTAATATAAAAGAGGTTGCTAACAGATAAGTCAATTAATCGCTGGTTATGAAGTAAGAAATACAACAATAAATCCTAAAAAAAGATATGTAGTTCACAATTTATATCATTAAAAGTTTTGAAATGCCTAAAAGTTCGGCCCGTTAGAACATTTGATAAGGGATGAGATTTTGCGTCATATCGGCGTGAAGTGTTATAATTTATATTGTTGTATTTTAATTTATTGTGATAATATTTTACGCACACATACGTAAATAGATGATGTATTAATTTGTAAAATATTGTACGTTGTTATCCTAAAGAAAACATCCCATTAAAAAACTTTACACTTTTAAAATTAGCAATATTATCTTTGTGGTTAAAATTCACATTAGTTAGTTATAACATCCTGAAGAAGAAAATGGTATTTTTCGAAACCGGTAGATGTATTTAAACTAAGTTTAGTGGTTAATAAAACAAAGATAATAAATAAAAATAAAAAACTATTACGCGCAGTTTTTAATAACGTGTACAGGGATTGAATTGCAAGAGTCGCGGTGTAAAAAGGGTTTTAATGAAGCATTTAAAATATTATAATGAATACAGTATGTTAGTATTTTTTAATAACAAAAATAAAATGAAAGAGTAATCGCTATTGAAACCTTCACCTCGTCCATACACGAGACGTCGATGCACCGCAGCCTATAAGTAATGCATAGTTAGTTCTGCTCCGGCCGCGGGAGGCTGCCTGTTTACATCATTTCATCTCCATGATCATCATCAACTCTGCTCTCCCCGGCCTCCCCGGCCTCCCCGGCCTCCCCGCTGCACGGTATCACGGTAACACGGTATCACGGTATCTCAGTATCACAGTATCACAGCATCACAGTTACACCAACACACGCGCATTGCCAATTATTCACAATTACAATATGATATTCCTCTGGCATGGAATGGTTTCCAATAATACGATGCGATTCTGAGCGATAATTCCGATTCGTGGTATGATCTTACAAATAAGACGAACTCTTTCTGGAGGAAGTTCCCGAGCGCTGGTAGGAAATATTGATAATCATCCAATCGATAAATAACACAGGCACTCGGCCGAAAGACCAGAGGAAATGTGTCCTCCAACATAGCATATCTACAATCTGTGAACAATAATAATATTTCCACACTCTCCGTCCGTACTGATGAGATGTATAAAAATATATATACATACTCGTAAATTTATAAAATTCTATTCTATTTCTTTTTTGAGTTATAAACATGATTATATTATATATTAATAATATTTGTTGTGTAATACATGATGTAATTAAATATCGTATAATAGTATAATTGTACAAATCTTGAGGTATATTAAAAAATATATGTAAGTACCTATAACAATATTTAATATTTAAAAAAAATATATGTGCATTTATTATAATATTTTTTTACTGTTTTTAATTTATTTCCATAACTTCATCATTTTTAAAATATATCGAGCGCTCGTGTTGGCATCATGCACCCGCGCGAGCAACATGCACCCGCGCAGGTAACGCGCACTCGCGCGGGCAACTTGCACTCGCGCAGGTAACACGCACTCGCATGGGCAATACGCACTCGCGCGGGTAATATGCACTCGCGCGAGCAACTTGCCCTCGCGCAGGTAACGCAGACTCGCGCGGGCAACTTGCACTCGCGCAGGTAACACGCACTCGCATGGGCAATACGCACTCGCGCGGGTAATATGCACTCGCGCGGGCAACTTGCACTCGCGCAGGTAACACGCACTCGCATGGGCAATACGCACTCGCGCGGGTAATATGCACTCGCGCGAGCAACTTGCACTCGCGCAGATAACGCGCGCTCGTGCAGATAACGCGCACTCGCGCGACCCATAGATCTAGCCAAGTCAATGTTGTGTTTCGCACGCAACCTTTTAGTTTTCTCACGATTGCCGTCTCTCTAAAACTTGACTCGAAATAAATATATCGCACACCTAGATCAAAACTAAAACTCAACTCAAAAAGTATTTTTTCAGTAGACAAAAAAAAAATCTCAATTTTTTGTTACAAAAGTTATGAAACTAAATAACATTTTGGGTCATAAATGTTTTCTTAAATGACATTAGTCGAGAACTGGGGCTGTTAATTTCGTATATGACAGAGCATCCGATTACAATAATAACTAAAAATTCTTTATTTTTATTTGGCTTAGTTATTTAATCTAGGCGTGAGATATGGTAAAGTTAATGATTAACGTTACTCGATAGTTTAAAAATGGTTATTGTCATTCTGTATGTAAAGTGACGATAGCCTATCGTTTTAAAAACTATCGACAAATTCAAAAAAGAAAGCAGAAGTTTAAATAATGACAGGTGATCACTAACGAATAAATCTATTCGGTGGATACTTTCTTGACAGCAGCAGTGACATATAAAAATTATATTAATTGATTAATTAATGATTAATTTTCAGGCGTACACTTGCATCAATGATAATAATTACAACCGTAACATTTTTTATCGATATGGTACGTAGAATCAAACAAGCACTTTAGAACCAAACCTGCCAGTAAAATTACAATTCAATTAAATAAGTGCATGTCAAAGATGGCGTGAATGCGAAAGATGTACATATTTTTCACGAAAAGTGCAGTTCTGGCTCCACGAAATGGGGAGAAATTACACCCAAGAACTTGTATAGGTCCAAACCTGAGAATAAAACTGCTACAACAGTATATTGAATTACCTAATTATACGGTATCTAATTGTGTCTTGTTCTACTCTTTATATATATATATATATATATATTTTTTTATACACTGAACATTGGACTTACTTTGGGTTTTACGTTTTATTAAATTGCATCTTGCTTTAGTCTTTACATATATATTATATCTTATAAAGTATGTATCTAATTTAATGACATCTTGTTTACTGTTTATATATATATATATATATATTTGTACATTGCGCATTGCACTTTGCTTACTGGTATACCGAAGGAACACTGTCTGCTATAATACAGTACATTACTAGTGTAGCAGGCAGGGTATCCAAATATATGTCTTACTTTCTTACCGATATGTTGTATTTACTTTGCTAAATTTTATATGCATACCCTCGGTACATTTGTCTGATATTAGAAATGTAATTAACCAGGTGAAAATGTATACTCAATGAATATTAATTTGGAAGAGTAAGTACATAATACATGTAAAAAATGAACCTAATAAATGTATTATTATATATCCTATTGATTATTAAAAAAATGTATTATATTTACTAATAAAAAATAATAAAAATAAAAGAAGATACAGTAAATTTTACACGTCGGTGTCGTGTCAATGTGCTGCTTTATTCTGGAAACCGCGCTAGCGACTCGTATCACATCACCATTGCGATACGTACACGACATTTGCCCTGGTCTTGTTAATAGTGCAAACGATATTTTACACAAAATGTAAACTTAATTTTGCATTCAAACAAATAAAAGGAAATAAAATACGTCATCTTATGTAAGATTGATCTAGACTGCATTTATTCCCTGTTGAACGCCGAATGAGCGGGCACATCACGTCAAAACCCTCCTCGATTTATTGAACAGAAAGTTAGCACCAATTCTTGCTCGCAAACTAATGTTGCGAATTTTCTCAGATTTTCACGTCTGTTCAGAATTTTCTTATTCTATCGCGTGCTCCTGACATCTGCGGCCGGATTCCGGTGCAAGGTTCGCTGATCAGCGACTGATCAACTGCGGTTGACGGTGCGGGAGCAGACCCTCGATCTCCGAATCATGGGTGAGTTCTTCCAACATAACTATTTGTTTTATTTTATTTTATGTTTATGACGTTGATTGTTATCATTATAATACTAAAGTGAGTAATGGCCCATATATAACCGAATTATTTTGAAAAAAATATGCTCTCGCTGAGAACACGAGCGTTGCCAGAATACACAACTCTGAATTAGAGTTAATGAAATTGTAACAAATATCGATTTTTTTATAGACTTTTACAGTGCAAGATTAAATATTAAATCGGGTAATCGGTTGTTCAGCCAGATCTATAAAAATGTAGATTATGATTTTTTATTTATTTATTCTGTTCATGTTCTTAATATACGTACATATTATACATTATAAATATACAAAAAAGGCGAACAAGCTTCATAATGTAAGAGATGTTCACTGTCTCCTTAACTAGACCGAAGTCTGTACTAAAGGAGACAGGTTCATCCGTTGTCTATCATATAAAAATGAAAACCATTATTATTATTAATATATATTTTTAATTTAAACCAAAAATATTAGGAATGAAGTAAACAGGGTTATAAAGAATTCTAATAACATTATAAATAAGTAAAATATTATTTCTATCCCATGATTGAAACACTATGCGAAACAGAAAAATGATGATGTTCTATTCAAGTGATCATTTCCATGAATCTTTGCTCAGTTTCCTTTCTACCAACACCCAATAACCAGCTCCTGAGATGGTGTTTGAGTTTGTTCATTGAAAATTGTTTCATACTGCTCGACAGGCAGAAACATATGGAAGGATTGATCAAAGCTTGTTTTCATTTTAGGCTTCATTGTGAGCCTATTCTTTTTTGCACTCGTAGCATAATTATAAGATGGATATTGATGAAGCTCTTTGTTGGAATGAAAATAACGTATCAGCATTTTCACATAGAGTTATCGAATATCAAGAAGCTGATATTACTCAAAGAGTGAATCAGAGGGAAACCTTCTAGATGATTCTGAGAATTGTTTTTTGTGTAATTACTAATTGGTTAAGGGCAGTTTTCCCAACTCCACCCCAACATAAGATCGCGCAGCTAAGAAGGGATTGGCAGAGAGCAATGTGTATTGTTCTTCGCATACGTTTCTCTAGAACATTCCTAAGACGTCTGAAGAAGAATATCAGCTCCTTACATTTGCATGCTATGTATGACGAGTGTGATAAAGGTAGAGTAGTGTTAGTTTTAACATATTATTGAGATTTGAACTACAAACATATGTATTTATTTTTGTCAATATTTAATGTGAGAAGATTCATTTCAAGCCACGATTTGACCTTGGAGTATAAACCTTTGCGAAAATTTTAAAAGGAATATTAAAAAGATGTATAATACAATATGCAACAATATATAATTGTCTATGCCATTGCTAGGTAATGTAAAAGTTTAAGGAATTACATATTTAACTAGCATCTATAGCAGCAGATTAATAATAACGACTTATTCCCACACACAAAGTAAATTTAAAAAAATATATCTATATCTTTTTACATATAATATATCTACATACGTAACTTGTACAAAAAACAATTTTGAATAGCAGAAGTATATATATATAGGTAACCCCCGTTCATCGCGACCCCGGCGAGTGCGGATTTGTTATATCGCGATTTTTTTGTCTTTGCATTTGTTTGGCTTTGACACATGCCAGAAACTATCATAATGGGTGGTCGCACGTGCGTGCTATCTTTCTTGCTCACTCACATCATACACGTTCATATATACATGAAGTTGCGAGTGAGACAAAAAAAACGGTTCAGCCAGTGCATAATTTGGGTCTATCCTTCTGTATAATCTTAGCTGCAGTGTCAAACGCTCGCTAGATGATATTTAGACTTTGTTAAAATCACACAGCGAACCCTCGGCTGCTATACTATGTCCTAAGAAAATAACGCCTCAAACCGTGCGAAAATGAAGTGTCAAAATCATTGAAAATACCCTTTTTCTTCACAATCAATGCACGGAGTTGTTAGAAGAAAACGTCGAAGATTACGAGCGAGTGAGTGTTGTAAAGCGTTGTTGTAACGGTTTATTTGACATTTATCAGTTAATTTTGCATAATCAACATAGAGTCTAAACAAGATGATCTAGATTCGTTATTGCGACGTGGAACAAAATAAATGAATTATGTCATGCGCGTCTTTTTTGTTAATTATTGTTAGTTATTAATAATGTGTTTTTTCGGATTTTAAAATGTTTTTTTTAAATCCCCTGTTGATCGCAAAATTTCGCTTATTGCGACCATGTCCAGAAGGTATCCCCCGCGATCAACGGGGTCAAATTGACAAAAAAAAAAGTATAATAATATATTATATGTGTATATAAATATTAAAAAACTTTGCAACTGACGTCGATTTTGAAAGATCAATTTACATCCAAAAGAGCTTTGTTTGATTCTTGATAAATTAATACAACAATGTGTAAAAGCTGCATGAGAAGAAAATTATTTTAAAAGTTAGAAAAAAGTCACTGATTAGTATTCTCATAATACGATGACCTTTAAACAGAAAATATTTTACAATATTATAGTGTTTATTTTTAAAATCCTCATTAACCTTTCCCGTAAGGTGTTAAAATAAAAACGCGCGTTCCGGTGCTGTAAACTCAGTGTACATGTAGACTATTTTACATTTATTACTTATAATAATCATTAAAATAATTATTGTGTAAACGTGCTAAAAATGAGAAAAAACATTGATCGTCACGAACGACAGCATAAAGACTCATAAGATGCGTCTGACTCGGTCAGCGCACGTTCTGCCACTAGAGTGACTTCGGCATCCGGTACCCCGCGTTCCGCGCACTACGCCTTCCGCACCTACATATACATACACGTATTGATAAATTCACGTCAGGTTCTTCGAGAAAAATTTTTTATTCTTGCCTATGGTAAATACTTATATATATTGTAATTATTTTATCCAATACATAAATATATTACGGAGGAATACCTAAACTATGAACTCTGTATTTATAGAGGTATTACACTACTATTCAGAAAGAAACCTAAATCTTAGAAATCAATAATGTTAGGTACAGTACGATGAAGATTTTCAATGAAATGCCAGATGATATAAAAAAGAGATGAAGTAATATAAATTAAAAATTAATTAATAAATAAGTATATTTGTCTTGCCTTGAAAAGTGAGTATTAAAACAGGACAAGTGTATTTTTTATGCAATCTTTTAAATGTATTGTAAATAAACAATTAAATAAAACTCAACAAACGAATAGATGAAGATGTTCCGTTCGACGTATTTAAACATTACGTCACACATACTGATTAATTGATTTTTCCAGCGCCGACTTGTATTCCCGATCCGCCCCTGACCGTGTAATTAAAATAGTGTTTCCGAGCCCGACCCAAAAACAGTAGGTGTTAAATGAATTGTTCGTAAAAAGTGTTGAACGTTGATGCACGGCGTGGCGTATCTCATCTGGCCGGCCGATGCACGAGTAACCTTTCAACCCGCAGCACCTCGCTCCACGTAATGATACTCGCCGCAGAAATCAATCAGCCTCGACCCGGGCCGCGACTTGTTGCTACAACACATTATTATGGACAAAGGTATTAATAGTCTTTTTATTTAATACCCACCGTGTGTGTTTATAGGCCGATGGAATTTGTAACGATTTGTATATTGTAACATCTGCTCTATCGAGATCCGATGCAAATAAGCACAATGTTTGTACATACAATTATTTTACAGTATGTTGGTCTCTCGAAGTACGATTTTTACACAAAATACTTTGTTTAAACCAATATTTATCAAAATATGAATTAAATATATTAATTATAAAGATATACATATAAAATAAATTTTATCAAAAAATATTGTTGTTGCGCCACCGGGATTTGAACCTGGATCTCTTTCCTAACCGGGGACGGTATTCTGTATTAATATCAAAAAGGTAACATATAGGTTCGAAAATTCGTCGCTAAAAATATCGTCGCTGTAGCATAGTTGAATAATGCATCTTCCCCGGTTTGGAAAGAGATCCAAGTTTGAATATCGGTGGCGCAACAATAATATTTTTCGATATATTTGATTTTATATGTATATCTTTCTAAGTAATATATTTAATTCATATTTACAATATTTTTTGATTATTCTACATGTTTTGATACCTATGGTGTCTTCTTTAGGAAACAATGCACACTGAAATTAAAAATACAAGCATAGATAAAAAAAAACTATAAAGTGGTGAATAAGTAAGAACTAATATGAAAACATATTTTAAATAACAAGGATAAGGACGATATTTAAAATAAATCGGGGGTCTACAAATTAATTTGCAATGATTTGATTGTAATTATTTTCATATAAGTAAAACTTGTAGAAATTTTGATATTAGAATCAAGGAGCACTTGAGATGCCTAAATAGCAACAACTATTCAGAATTTTCCAATCACCTTTATCTCAGGCTGCAGATTGAGAGTCTGCTGATCTTGGAGACATTCGCGCATCTCGACATCCATGGTATGCCCAACACGTCTCCAGCACCTGTTATTAATATAATAAAGGCCCAGAAATGTGTATCTGTTATGTGATGCTGATGTTAAGGGGTAGTTTGCGATATATATGGCTTTTTCTGTGACATGTGTTAATTTTGCGGAGAACATGTAAAATTGGCTTTTTCTGTTTTTCGCGCTTTCTTCTTTTTTTGTACACCTGTTTTTATGCTTTTCTTTTAAAAAAAAGAAATTGAGCGCTTTTTCTATTTAAAAAAAATCTGATAGATAAAAATCTACGGAACCTTCTTCTTCCTTCATTGCCATGTCCAACAATTTGCCCGACCATTACATCTTAGAATAAAATATTAGTGTTGCAATAACATTACAGTTATTTGTTTGTGTAAAATATAATTTATTCGCGAGATAAAAATAAAACGGATTTTTAAATATATAGTTGAGTAGTTAAAGTCGAGTCGGGGGTTCGATCTCATTAGGAGACATTCATGTGTCCTATTTTTGTAGCCTTTTTTAAAAAAAATCCACATATAACATAAATACGAACTCAAAAATGTATTAATAATAGTATAATATAATAAATAGTGAGAAGAATTTTAAAACGCATTCATGTATTGATTGACTATTCAATTTTTTTTAAATATGGCACCACGCCTATGACTAAAATGTTTGTTAATTGAATTTAAATTTAACCGATCCGATAATAAGTATTTTTGTGCGCAACTATCATCCCGTGGAAATAAATGCCTTTACGAGATTGATAGGCTGTGGGGGCACTAATAGCTTCATGATTTATTCCCGCAATTTAAACGGTTCATTAATGGGAGAGAAACAAAATATTGTAATGTATTCGTAGATAACCATTTAGTGTGATCTGTGACGTGCAGTGGGTGAGGTGATGATTGATGGTGGCTGGCCTCCCAGGACGAAACCACTTAACGCTGCCGACTCTTCATAAATATCACTTACGGGTAGTCCGCGAGAGGTCATCCATTCATCACCGTGATTGGGAGGCTGCGCTCATCCGAGCCGCGAGTCTTCCGCCAGGCCAACCGATTAATCCCTATAATACGCAATCAAGGCTCAATAGATATTGCGTCTGCCCTTCATTCATCCCCGTAATCGAGAGGTAACGTGTGTACACCGGGTCATCTGATTTATCCCCGAAATAGCAATCAAGGCTCAGTAAATATAACATATATATATATATAAGTGATTGTCCGTGCATCCCCTTAATACCCGGCCATCATATTAATTTCTAAAATACGTAATTACCTAAATACAGGAGAATCGGGGTTGTGAGTAATGTTTTACGTTCCTTGTATAGTGCGGCGTTAAAGAAATCCAAGTTGCGTCATGACCGAACTGTGTACAGGCCCATATTAATATAAAACATGGTAACCAAATATAGATCCCTACGGAGAGACAGAATCCTAGATGCAGGAGTATCAGTATTGTAACGAGTGAGAACTATTGACCCTTGGAACGAGTCTATTGTACATATGCGGTTTTGATGTACCTGAATAGGTCATTCAAGAAGTGTATAGACTTAAAAGACTAGAAAAATAATAATAAATTTGAAAAAAAATGTCTTGTTTCTTTGTTAGGTCGGGAACATTTCAGACAGCCCTGGTACATATGTTTTTGATTTTTGTGTCATTATTTATATATATAGGGATTTTGAGCTCATCACTAGTGCAAAGGGTGCAGCCACACATACCCCCGTGCTCATAACAGATAAATAGAGTTTGCTAGCTTATTTGGTATAAATCTCACTATTAGTGTATTTTAAAGCGACAGTTTTGGGTGTTATCAAATTGTACTGGCGGATTGGTATGATTAGTGATTTATTCGAAAAATGACGGAGCACGGCCGGCACAATATTCTATTATCACTATATTGCAAACGTCCATTCTCGACAATATTTTAGTGAAATAAATAAGCACATTTAAATTAGTATTTTTATGCTTGAAAATATTGGCCTGTTTTAAATGTGCCTAAATTTTGCACTCTGTCCCGCAATTTTCCAGTCCGGCCCTGGTAGTATCAGTGGTTCATCATCCATATCGGTCCTTCATTACTGAACTCCCGCCCGACTATGCTCCTCCACTTTTCTCGGCATCACCGGTTGTCACCAGAGTGTTGGTCGACGAACGTTGTAACGAACTTCTCCAAGCTATCTTAGCTTCTCGCAAGGTACTCAAAAATTGAAAGATATGTCTCAAGCAAATGGTTGAGAGTCTGTCCTTGTGCTCAGTTCCTGCAGAATGGAGACATTCGTGCGTCTCGCCATCTATGGTATGCGCAACACGTCTCCAGCACCTGTTATTAATATAATAAAAGCCCAGATATGCGTGTCTGTCTATGATGTCATAATAGTATTACGTATCCCCAACTATTTTCATCTATTTCTATGAATTTCCGGACGTCTTGCAAATCTTGGATGTTGTTTAATTATGCCTATATAATGCTTAATTAAACGGCTAGGTTTGTGAGACCCAGATCTACCCTTTTCGCAAGATGCCCAAAAAATTTAAGGATTCGTCTCAGGCAAATGGTTCTTAGAGAGCCTGTTCTTGATCTTTAGCTCCTGCATAATGAAGACATACGTGCATCTCGCCGTCTATGGAATGCGTAACATGTGTTTCCAGCACCACATCTCAATCCGTCTTCTCTCCCTTATCAGTGGTAACAGTTTTAATAAATTAATATTTTTATTACTGCAAAGGTAGGATCTTCCCAAATTTTTGGCACTAAATGAAGAGAGCCAGGCGTGTGAAGTTCCCGTTGAACTCTCGGGGTACGGAACATGATGTCTTTGTTATCAGTCAAAGACGTGCAGGATGGGGCAGGTTCCGATATTGGAAGTTTACATCCGATCGACCTAAGTAAAGCAACCTATAATTATGGCCTCTTAACATAACTGGATTGGCCGACGGGCGACGGGCGACGGGCGACGGGCTCGCGTGGAATCCACTTGGATTTACGATGTATAAACAACGTGTAATTCCCGCCATAATCGACCATTCTTATGCCGCTGTACCTTATGTTCAAATTTAAAGATCATCATTTATTAGTGTGTTGGGATTCGAGACTGCAAATTGATTAGAACAAATATTAGCTTGTCAAAGTGTCCGGGATTGTGTACACTTGCATCTCTTGTACACGTACTATGCTCGCATTTATAATAAAGGTGAGAGCTTCTCACCATCACTGCACTTTTAAATTATGTTCATAAATGTATTTTGACATTGTAGAAAGTGTTCAAACGTAGAATTCTTAGTTTTACGATCGATATTAACTGCGGACAGCCTACTGCTATTTTACAGCCATCTATGGGCGAAAGCGAAGCTATTCTGACCACCTGTGTACACGTACGAGATTTTCGGCCCGAAATAATCTCTACAGACAGGGATTAGGTATGCTCCCATGAAAAGTTTTGGAGACGGAGTAAGGTGTCAGTTCATTGCTCATTGATGTTCCGTTTGTCAATTAGGTGAATTTCAATCTCCCCAAGAGCAGTTAAAATAAAGTAAATATTTTTAGTTTAAGGTAACTTTCCAAATAAATAGTTATAGGTGTATATGTTTTTATCATATCGAGAGTTTTTGTCTCTTTTTACCAATCTCGAACTGATCTTAGAGTTTATCTCCAGATCAAAATCTCAACATGTTAGTGAGATTTTTCACAATTAAATTTTTGAGATTTATCTCATCGTGTCTCTTTTCTTGGACACGGGCCTCTAGTATCAACTACGGTGTATGCCAGACGCAGTCGTTTCATACATGCTTTGGATGCTCCGCATCCCTTGTGTTCTAGAATCAAAAAGCTTTGGACTCTTTATTTCTAGATGAAAATCGCACTGCTCCAAAGTCACGCGCGCACGGAGCGAATCGAAATACATATACATTTTCAACTTTCGAACATCTATAAATCGCGTTAACACACAGATATCAGCAACAGTGGATTCTATCGTTAGTTCCGTATCCATAAACTTTGAAAGTATTCGACTTTCGCGCATACATATTCAGATCTTCGAATACTGAATTCGTTAATAGCATCCAATGTACAAAAAACGATTGTAATGCTTATGGGTATAAAGGACAGAATAGCGTACGTATTACGAAATGAGCATATTTTTTTGAGAAATCTGTTTGTGTGACTCATTTTTGACATATATAACCCATACTTGAAACCGAATTATTGAATATCCTTTGATTATCTATTTTATTCATCAAAAATGAATACAGTCAATAACATGGATACTTCACCAACGTGTTCTAATGCTCTAAATAAAAATAATGAATTGTATGAGTGTTCGTGAGCTAGTTTATTGATTTGTATATTTGTTAGTAGGTATAAACTTATCATCCAGCTTCCCTTCTACAAAAAGTCACCGACCGCCACTGGTGTATGCGTGTATTTTTAAACACTTATTACACATAAATTACGCCACTTTATTGTAAAATAGTTACATCGTTACACTTTCTGTTAAGTGTATTTTATTATTTGTTTAATTCTTATTTTTATACTTTTTTTTTTTTTTACTTATTTTTATAAATTGTTTATGTAATTTTTGCTTCTTTATTTATTATATTTATTTAATACAAATTATAATATATTGAGTGACCGATTTCTGACGGACTAGGCAGATATAATGGCGTAACAAAATAAATGGGACCCAGGGCAAAATGAAAAAAGGGAAAGGGCCCCCTTATATAAGAATATTAAGTACTACGCTTTTAGGTTTTATTTACTAAATAGTATATTTACCGCACCGTAAGGATGTGGTTCTCTCGCTGGGGGTTTCTGGGATGGACGATGTCGGGAAGAGCAGTGGCTAGAGAGACCTAACGGAGCGTTCTGCTGGCTCTCCCTCGCACCTCTTGCGACCTGGACAGGGGGAATTTCTGCCGGACTGTGACCGAGTTCTGCGACTGTTTCGACACATCAATGTGACATCTACCCTCCCCTTTTGGGGGTGTATGATTTCTATAGCTTCTCTCTAGCTGCTTTCTGAATTTAATGTGATAACTAGTCTCACGTCAAATTGTAGAGGTGTGGCTCTGGTACGATGGTACCGGAGCCAACCTATGATGATGTTAATAATGACTGAATGTAATAAAATAAAAAAATATGTAATGTGTAAATAAATAAATAAGTAAATAGCAAATTTAATAATATTCACATATTGATGAAAACAAACATTAACAAAGATGATTTTTTAAATAATATATTTCATTTTTTTGCTGTGACTATTTAAAAAAATATTTATTTATGTTAGTGTTAGAAATAGTATCGATATCAAAAGTTTTGTAGGGCGCGGACCTTTTGGGTCCCTATACATAACATGGGCCCCGTTGCACTGCATCGGCGTGGCTACGCCGCTGGGCAAATGTCAACCGACGTAATCCGATTACTTGATTTTTATCTCTTCTTTATTGTTATACAGTATAATAAGCTCTCATTTTTGTATACTTTTATTTGATGTAATAATATTATTATTATGTATTTAAAAGTGATAATCTAGTACGCAGTAGGTATACGTGTTAATTTGATCTAGTGCCCTAGTTCAATACATTACGTTGATGCTAGTGATCTGTACACAATATTCTTATAAACAAAAATATATTATAAATGAACTAACAGGCGACCCGCGGGCAACTTGCTGGTAACCTGTGGCAACCTGCGGGTAAAGAGGGTAAACGGGAGTGGACGCTTCCGATGAATTTTCAAACATGTGCTTAAAGATAATGTAACTATGATTTGATTATAATATTTATATTATTTTTACATTTACATCAAAAACTGAGATGTTTCTTAAAAATAATATTATATACGTATTAAAGATGAATATTGAATAATCTACTATATTTAAAAGCTTATTGCGTACAACGACATTTTTTCAAAGATTCTACATGTTCTTAGCTCCGAAACTGTACAACACACTCACCATCAGCTGGAAATCGTTCACTTCCAATAAGATTACACAAATATAACAGAGGTGAATATATTCAAAAGGTATCATATTCATATTTATACACATTTAAATACATTGCCCAACTAGGCAAGCCTGTTTTAGAGCAAATTGATAAACTAATATATTTTATAAAACCAAAACTCATCGAAGGCAAAACACAGTAAGATCGAATACATACATAGCATATAATGTGAAAATATTTATGAAAAAAAATAGACATATATGTATATATAAAATATAAAAAAGAGAAGAAAAAAATTATATATATATATATATAAATAATAATAATAATATGGACCCAATATATGATTCAATTGGGTTGAGATCAATCAGAAGCATCGCTATCCAACATTATAACATAATCATTATACAGTGCCTACACTAATAATTCACTAGTTCTACAACACTCTCACTACATTTTTTTTGTCTATTTTTATTTTATTATTTATTTGAATTAAATAAAACAATAGCACGAACAAAACTGGCTGCTTAAACACAGGCGGCAGTCTAGCTAAGTAGATAGGACAATGCTGTATATATCAGAGGTGGAGTCTACTCCATCCCACACAATAAACTACGACTATATACTTAATTGCAATACAATTGTATCTTATGTGTATCATGTTATATTATTATATATTCACCTCTGTTACAACAAAAACGTGTATGTCAATAAAGTCTAATAAAAAAATACCTAAAATAGAAGATTATAACGATAAATTATTTCCCTTCAATAATGATTAAAATTAGCAATTTTTTTAACCTTAACTTAATAATTTACTTTTAAATTTTTCACGCTATATAATTGACAGCAAATCTTTTTATTTTGGGTTGCAATATGACACGGATAGCTGTTAACATTTTGTGTGTTTTATGTTGATTTGTGACGTGGACCAACGAACATAAAGAAATTAAATATATTGATTAATATAATATACGATAATTATAATCTATATGTTATTAAAGGAGTCCCATTGACAAAACGATAATAAAACACAGGTAGCGCTCGATAATTAGTCATCTGTGAAACAGAATACCTTACCTGGGTCCATCGGATAATATCGCTTAAGGAATCTTCTTAACAGATGTATCTCTCGTATGATATATCAACTGGGAACAAATCGCTGGGTGGTTGAGTATTAACCGTTTAATTTGAACCTAATAACTTATCAAATAATACAACAATAGCAATGCAATTTAAAAAATATTTTTACTACACAATTATACGACTGTTGTTTTTGTAATTATTGATAAATAATAATAATAATATGCCCGTGCAATAAAACGCTAAATAATAAATTAAATATATAATATTAAGGCAGTAATAATATTATTAAAGGAGAATACATTCTTATTGTAAAGTTGTAATTATTCAGAACATAGCTCTGTGATATTTTTAATACTAATTAAATGTATTAATTAGAAAGATATACATATAAAATTAATTTTATCGAACAATATTGTTCTAGATCCAGGTTCGAATTCCGGTAGTAACAACAATATTTTTCGATAAAATTAATTATATATATGTATATCTTTCTAAGTAATACATTTTATTTGTATTTAGTAATAATATTAGTTAACAGTTATTTTACAACATTAAAAATATATAGAAAAAAATATATGGAGGGTAGTTTTCAGATTAGTTTTAAATTAATTTTTCTTTAAAAATATTATTGAAATCCGACCGAGGTAGAGGGCGATATCCGTTTATAGATATACAAATGTTTTTTTTTTAAATAATTGTGTTTAAAATCTGTCCTCGTGTCACTTTTTCTGTGCTGAATCTTCTTCCATATTAACTAAATACCACAAACACTTTTTAATAATTCACACAAGGAAAAATAATTTGAAAATCGATCATTAAATTAAATAAATTATTATCTGCTTATATAAAATATGACTTTAAATTAAATAACCTACAGTACAGTAGCATTGTAATATTCCAATTTTCAAATTTCTGTCAATAGACTTTTTTGTTTACTTAAAGGGTGTCCAGCGGAAAATTTTCAAGTTTAATATTAAATAATACAAAAAAACTACAATGTTATTTTCATATTTTAATTATACAAAATGGAGTTTAACGATGCGAAATCGTCTAAATGCCGTTAATTTTGCTCAAGACACTTCTGCAATCGGACTCTTAAATTTGTGAACACGCGAGAGCAAAGCATTGGTTCAATGGTAGCAACTTCACGGCGGATATTTTCTTGTAGGGCTTGAACTGTTCGAGGATTGTTGCTGTAAACTCTCGACTTAAGGCATCCCCACAAAAAAACTTGTACGGTGCTTACTTTAGTCCGGTGACCGAGGTGCCCAGGGTATGTCTCCGTACTTGCTGATTAATTTATTGGGAAAAATTCCCCTCAGCTTCTCCATTGAAACTCTAGCTATGTGGAGTGGCCCTGTCTTCCTGAAATTGTGCTCTGTTGTTAAACTCGAGAAACAGCTACAGTTGCGGTACCAAAAACTCGTCGATTATTCGGCAATATACGTCAGCAGTGACTCCATCGCTGGTTTTAAAAATAAGGGCCAATTATCCCTCGGGCAGAAATTGCACACCACACTGTCGTTTTTGGACAATGCTAATATTTTTGATGACAATCTCTTAGGTTGTTGTGGCACCAGAATCTCATGTTCGGTTTATTAACATAGCCATCGATATGAAAATGTGCTTCGTCAGTAAACAGCATGTTTTCAAGCGTTCGTGCTGTTCCAAAACGTTCCAGTATCGTTCTCGATAAGGTTTCACGTAAAGAATAGTCATTTTTGTTAAGAAACTGCACGATTTGCAGTTTATATAGGTGAAACTGTAGTTTATTTTTCAAAATAACGTGCACTGTTGATTTTTTTATTCCAGTACAGGCTGCAATCTTCCTTATCGATTTACGCGGATTGCGCATAATTTCACGTCGAACCTGAGCCACATGTTCTGGCGTCGCCGCTAACGTTGATGGTCCCGGAGGAGTTTGGTCAACCGTTGTCCCTTCATGTTTGAACTTTTGAACCCATCACCGGATAAGTTGCGCGCTCGGCCCATCACTTACTCGTCGCATATTAAAGTGAGTACAAAAAGCGCGACGCGCACGAACCAATGAATCACCGCACTTTAAATATTGCTCAACCGCAAACGCGCGGTGCGCTCACGCGCGCCGAACAATACCCCGCCCACTTACCTCACCCTGATGGTTTACGAGCAATTGCAATTTAATCTTCATATTTTTCCGCTGAACACCTTATATTTAGAAAAAAAAAAACTTTTTTTATAAAATGGTCCAGTATACATGTTTCAAAGAAATTTAACACTTCATGAAATGTATCATTTTTCCCTGAAAGGTATTATACATTAATGATAGCTTAGTTTAAAAAATATTAATAAAGAATAACAATCTATTTCATACTAAGACTTTAATATACATATTTAAATTATTTTCATATTTAAAAATTTAATAAGTTTTGATTTGTCTACAATGTAGAATTAGCACATACGTAAAATTACTTATAAATCGATGCGCGAACAATTCTGTGGCGTTGACGAGTGTCAACATTTTGCGAGATTACAAACGCGGCACAAACTCGACAAGTTTTGTAAAGTTTGCAGAGTTTCTGCCGTCACATAACCATATATCTGCGTATCCACGTTTTCGCGTAACACAAACCCGTCGCTAACCACCGATGAAACTAATTAAATCCATGTTTCAAGTGAAAGTTTACAGAAAAATTAAATGTTTCAAATTTGCATACCACTTAATCTGTTTTACAAGTGGTTAGTTGATCTTACAATACTTAAATATAATTTAAATATGTTAGTACACGAATTTTGTAAATAATGCTGGGTCGTGATATTAATAATGAATATATTAAAAAGTTTTAGAAAAATATTTTTTTCATTTATAATTTTAAATATTTAAAATTATGTAATGTCTAGAATGCCACTATATTCGTTGACTATCTTGACCAGGGGGCTTGGAGATTGGGCTCGCGCGAGCCCCCTGTCAAATTTGACTTAAGTTACTTAGTTAAATTAAAGCAGTTCCTAACTGCAATTTCTGTCGATGGTTTAAATGTTTTATGAAACATAAGACGTAAGAAATTTATGGTAAAATACATTTATTTCGGCTGCATAATAAAAGAGACCTAGCCGTTTTTTTTGTCTATAGTCTAACAACGCTTGAAAACGCCAATGTTTGATGTATATTGCTTCCAGATGTTCAATGCAACATTTTTGTAAACGATGCTTTAAACGATCAACCTTCATATTTCACACGTGCACAATTTTTTCCCTTTATCGTAATTGTGCAGTTTTGAGAAGTACGTACACTTGCAATCTAAGGTAGGTAAGTACATTTTTCAGCTATTGATATTAATTATTTTATACTATTTTGCGTATTGTTACATAATATAAGTAGGTATATTATGTAACATTCGATTGCTTTCATAATTATTGCGTGTAATTGAATAAGAGTGATGAGAAAATGTTAAAAATATGCGTAACGATTTAATAGCGCAAATTTTATTGTATTGTAGTTCTTGGATATATTTTTGAATTAAAAGTTTTATGTAAGTTTTATGTAGTTTTTCTCCGTTTTAAAGTATTAAAATATTGAAACTACCACAGAGTGTACGTCTATATACCAAATCATTAATGTTGTTCAATTTGAATCTCCCTGGAGAGACAGCATAATAACTCATAACAAGAAATGTCTCTTTGCGACGAGAAAATATTCATTTCGGATTATTTAAACCAATATCACCGAGGAATTCAAACCAGGGCTTGGATCTTCAGAGTAGCTCCAGTGCAGGCACTTTAAGCTTCTTGTCCCCCCTCTTTTGTTGAGAGTTCATGTTCTGCAGCCATGTATCAGCGTTAGAAGAATGCAATATCAATACATATTTTATTTTTTAAATATTTACGTCTACATCTAGACATGAAACGGTTTGAATCAAAAAGGTTAATGCAAGTCTATCTACGTAATATCAAAATAATATATTTATTTATTATTATTATTATACACGCCCCATTAAGGCATTAACGTAATTTGTAAAATGACAGTAATTTTAATCAGACGTGCAATACACAAAGAAAAAAATTACATAATGTCAGCATGTCCGCATGAGTTCTGACATTATCGCTGTAGTAGAACAATGAATTGTGTCTCGATGACCTCAATGGTGCGTGAAAGTCAAGCAGACCAACAATCTGAGGGCAGTCTATCATACCATCGATCATCATCGTAAGTCTCACTGATAATTTCAACAAATTCAGACGTCTAAGGAGATAATCATAATTGATAGTATCAGAGCGTATATTTAATTTAAAATTTATAAAAATAAATAATGATTTAATTAAAAGTAAAACAATGCAACAATCGCGCCAGTTTACGTGGAAAAGTTTATTTAAAACTACATCTTTCTTCCATATAACAATCAGCTACCTTGTTATAAAATGTTTCTGACGAACAATGTGAAAAAAGGCTCAACAATAGTTTGACGAAACGCCCATGCGAGAGCTGATCCCGTCCGGAGTCCGCGCCCGATTCTAATCATTTCAATGGACCATTTTCTCCTGAAGAAGTTCAGAGCACTCTGTCAACCTCACCCGCCCCTCCCGCAACCCGCGCGCGCGCACACACGAGGATTGTTATTTGATGAATCTTTGAAGCTAAACCACTCGAGAATTTCAATTCAATTTCCTACCCCATCACAAAACCGGAATTAGTTTATTTATTTTATTTAAATAAACTATATCTGATAAATAATTTTTTAAATAATCTCTCCGATTAAATATAAATTTTAAAATCAGTTGGTTAGAAATAACAAATAATTCTGGCATATTATGTTTCATTTATCGTAAAATCTATCTCAAATATTACCGAACTAAACGCAATATTAATTTTATTTATTTATATGTATTCGACAACGTAATACAATATTAGAGTTATGCACCCCCAAATAAGAAAGATCTTGAATTATCGGGGTGACTATCGACATTTATATAATATAATAATTTATATATGAAAATTAATAACAAAATATAAAAAATGATGAGAAATTAATCAGCTTCGGAATCAAAAATATGTCGAATACATAATTATTTCTTCTTCAATATTAGCAAAATTACTTTGTGGCCTCATTTTATATAAATAATTAGACAAAATACTTTGTTTAAACCACTATTTATTGATTATTCAGCATGTTTCGATACCTATGGTATCTTCTTCAAGAAACAATGTATACTGAAATTAAAAATACAAGCATAGATAAAAACAAAACTATAAAGTGGTGAATAAGTAATATGAAAACAAATTTAAAGGTGACTATTTGCAAAGAGGATTAGGTATCGAAACATGTTGAATAATCAATAAGTATTATTAGGAGAACACATTATTATTGTGAAGTTGTAATTATTCAGAACATAGGTCCGTGATATTTTAAATATGAATTAAATATATTAATGAGAAAGATAGACGTATAAAATCAATTTTATCGAAAAATATTGTCGTTGCGCCACGGGGATTCGAACCTGGATCTCTTTCCTAACCGGGGAAGGTGGCTGTTTTAAATACCCAGCTTATACTGACGTGTTGCAAAATGTTTCCAATTACGCGACACTAATATATTAGCGTCCATTAATTGTTAACGTTGAATTGTTTTAAATTATAATATTCTTAATCCTTCACTTAACTTGAAGACATTCGTCAGGATAATAGTAATAGTAATCATATTTTTCAAGAATAGGAAATAACTCCCAGTTATACTTTTAACAACAAAATACTTTTGAAAGATCCATACATAATGGATTATTTACGTATACTACTATTTTATGTTTTAAATATATTTCATGTAATTTTCTATAAATAATATCTGTCACGCTTGTTCTGTCTATAACATTTTTGGTAATAGTACATCGTACTGTTTAGGAAGTTTGTTGTGTATCTACTCGTAGATCTACCCATCTGGAAAAAATATTTAAAATGTGAATACCTCTACCATCTAGCTATAATTTAGGTACGCGGGGTACGTAAATCCTGGGGCCAGAAGTTTACTGCGGTCTGATTAAATATTCCAGAGGACATAACTTTTATAGCATATATAATAATTTTTGGTGGAAATATGAGGAAGAAAGGAAGGCACTTACTTTTCGTCTACCGGATGGTGGTTTATTTGTTAATTCCTCTCTACCACAAGAACAAGCGTTGCGGCGTGTATACTAACACTCGCGAAAATGATTATTATGTATTAGTGGAATTAAGGTAAGATTAATTAATAATCATTAGTCGAGTGAAGCGACGGTAGTTATCCGTACAAAAGTTCCAAGCGCACTGAACTTGCTGCAGTTGGAAGACTTTAATTACTGCTACATCTTCTTTCTTCCTTGTGCTTAAGGATAGGTGAGGAAAAAATAGGAAAAGATTAACGCACGTTAAAATTTGGTAAACCGCGAATTTAATGTATGCATGAGGCAACAAGTCAATTGCCAAAAATCTTAATAGAATTTAATTAATTTTAAAGGGCACTAACAATTTTCATATACCTAACCCAAATCATTCGACGGCATTCTTGTGTACTGTCGGCGACTAATCTAAATCTGAACTAACCTAATTTTTATAATCCTCACTAAAAAATATCAGCAGAATGTATAATAAAAATTAATACAAATCAACATGAACACGAACATCATATAAGAGGAAGAGATATAATTAAAATGATACTGCCATTCAGGAAGAAGGTTATATTTCAGAAATCGGTGATATACCTACAGTATGATTTTTTTTATAAAATGCCAAATGAGATAAAAAAGGCGAAAACATAGATTGAAAATTAAACTTAACAAATATGTGCGAGATAAGTTATAGTAAAAACGAAAAAAAAAGATATTGTTTGTATTAGAGCATATGTTTACAGAATGTAACAGACCATAGAAGTTATATACAGAGTTGAAAATAGAGCGGTGATTTGAAGCTTGAGCGGTGACTATTTTGCTCTTACATTAACATCGTCACCTATCACAGAAATGCGTTAAGTCCAAAATTTTAAATGAATTAATTACTTACTAGAAACTATTTACTTGTTTTATAGTATTTTTTACCTCGAAGGTGACGTAAAAATGATTGCATTGATGCTTTGTACAAGTTTATCCAATTGAAGCTTTGTAAGTCGTATAACGTGAGAACAATAGCTCATACGAAAAAAATATAAAAGATTTATTATATAGAAAATGATATAATGTTAAAATATTTTTTTGTAAATATAATCTCGCCTGTGTGGACTAGGTCTGTTATACTCTGTATGTAGGTGCTTATGTATGCACTGTATTAATAATAAATACATTTATTTATTTATTTATTAGATGACATACATATTTTTGTTCTAACAGAGGTGAATATATTAAACATAAGACATAATTAATACTCATAGTTTATTGTGTGGGATGGAGTAGACTTCACCTCTGATATATACAGCGTTGTCCTGGCTACTTTGTTAGACTGAAGTCTGTGTTATAGTAGCCAGTTTTTTTTTTCGTGCTGTTGTGGTGTTATTTAGATCATCGACAGGAATAAAAAGAGAATTAAAAATATGTTTAAAAAAGTAAAAATAAAATAAAAATATATGTTGAGGAGTGTTGTAGGACAAGTGAATTATTAGTGTAGGTATTGTATAAATTATATTAGAATGTTGGATAACCATGCTTCTGATTCATCTCTACCTTGGGTCCATATTTGTGTAATCTTATTGGAATTAAACGATTTCCAGTTGGTACTGAGTGTGTTGTATAGTTTCGGAGCTAAGAACATGTAGAATCTTTGAAAAAATATCGTTGTTGCTATCGGAACTTGTGTGTAGATGTTTGTTGTTTGTCTTGTGTTGTGTCCATGATTTATTGCTTGAGGTGAGTTTTTGTAGGCATGGAAATATTGAACGAGTCTCAACATGAAGATTTGTCTTATATCTAGGACATTGTACTCTTTAAATATAAGATCTGATGGATATCTAAAGGGACGACCAATTATTACCTTGAGAATTGTTTTTTGTGCTTTTTTAGCCAACTTCAATATTTTTTTTGCTGCTCCTCCCCAAACTAAAATAGCATAATTAATTAAAGAGTAGTACAGTGCAAAGTACACCGATCTTAAGAGTTTGTAATCAACCACACATCGTATTCCTTTAAAAAAGTAAATTAGTTTTCTTATGCGTTTAGCTAGGTTCGATATGTGTTCTTTCCAGTTAAGATGATCATCGATCAGTACTCCAAGATGTCGAATAATTTTGACTGGTGTCAATTTTTCACAATGGCATGATGAAGTCGTGTTCTTGTGTGTTTTGCAGTCATGAACGATGAGTGTAGGACTTTGATGTGGTGTTGCTCTTTCGTTAATATAGAAACATATATATTTTGATTTTTTTTGTGTTAAGTGATAGAAGGTTTGTGTCAAACCATTTTTTCGCCTTGTTCAAACCATCCTATACACGAGTATTGACCTCTTTCCAAGACTTACCCTCAAAGCAAAGCGCGGTATCATCCGCGAAAGTGATTATTTTTCCATTGTTTAGGGTCGTATTACAAAAGTCGTTAATATATACTAGAAATAATATAGGGCCTAAAATGCTTCCCTGTGGAACACCGTATGTTATCAATGATGGATTGCTGTATTTTTCATTGTTTCGGACAGTTTGACGTCTATTTGTTAAGTAATCCTTAAACCACTTATATGCTGTGCCCCTTACTCCTATGTTTTCAAGTTTTTTTAGCAATAGTAGGTGCGGTACGGTGTCAAATGCTTTTGCAAGATCAAGAAAAATTCCCATGCATTTATGTTCCTTGTCCATATATTCCACAAGAGACATGAGGGCATCTTTTGTATTGCGTTTCGATCGGAAACCAAATTGTTTATTGGAAAGAATGTTATTTACATCTAGAAATTTGAAGAACCTCCGTTTAACAATTATTTCTAGAGAAAGCGGTCTATAGTTGAATATATCACTAGGGTTTCCGCTTTTATAAATTGGGCATAGCAACGAATCTTTTAGCACGGTTGGAAAGACTCCAGTTTGTAGACTCAGGTTAGTAATAAATGCAAGTGGTTCGGTTAAGTATTTCTTAATTTCTTTTACAAGCTTGATTGAAATACCATCTTTATCCGGAGCACTATTAGTGTTGATTTCATGTGGTGTAGTCAGAATTAAAAATATTGTGTTTGATGTTTGCGAATTTAAGCGGACATAACTGTAATATATTTATGTTCATTCTGAGTAAGTGTTCATCTGAAGTTTTTTTACCTATCGAGGAGAAGTATATCATATATATATATAAAGGATAACGAAATGTAATACGCGTACTATCACACCATATTCAATAGAATAGAATATCACACCTTTTAAGTCTCAAATAACGTTTTATTTGGTTACGCCCCTGGACCTATTGTCCTTTCATCGCTGATTCAATTCGTATACACGAACAATATACGTAAACACTTGATTCGATCAACTCGCTCGTATATTTTCTAAGGAGAATTAATCGTTCCCTTTTAATTTTGAATCTGCCTACTGTTACATCTGCATAAAAATAGAAAACACCGTCATTTTCCCATCATAATAGCACACACAATGCATGATTTAACACACACACGAGACAGACGTTAGACACTCTCCTTGGACAGTACTTGAATGAGTGCGTACGTCAATTTGAAGTCACATACAACGGCTCAACTCCTGAATAATGTTTCTCTTACAATGGTTCAAAGCTTATAATGCACAGCTCTATAATTAATAATGAAATGCAATAAATTTTATCATTACAGTATTATATCTAAAGCGTGTTTTTTTTAGAGGTTTGTTTTTCGAAATGGCAACACATTTTACAGTGACAGCCAATTTGACAGCTGACAGCTGATTCGTGCTCAGTTTGGTTTGCCATTTCACCATGAATAAACTTACGCCAGAACAACGCTTGAAAAAAGGGTAAATTTATATTTAGAAAATTGTGGTTCAGTCCATTTTAAGGTCGACGTAATCGTCCATCCGAGCGAGTAATTTGAATAACCATGGATCGTTTTCGAACCATGCATACTCTAATTGATAATACACATCTGCAGAGACGTCGTACAGTGCGCATGCACTGAAGAAGTTGTTGCTGCAGTGGAGCGTAGTATTGAGGAGGACCCAAATAATGGCGGTCAGAACGTTACAGCCAATGGAGAGCGCTATAGATCCATGTTTACTGACTTTTTCGTTCCCAAATTGAATAACATTAATGTGGAAAAACTGTGGTTTTAACAAGACGGTGCAACAATGCCACATAGCGCGTGTCGCAATCAATTTATTGAAGAAAACGTTTGATGAGCGAATACTTTTGCGTAATGGACCTGTGAATTGGCCTTCAATGGGGATATGTGAAGTCGATAGTCTACGCCGATAAACCAATGACGATAGATTACTTGGAAGCCAACATTCGTCGCGTTATTGATGATATATGTCCCCAGTTGCTCCAAAAAGTGGTCGAAAATTGGACTTCCAAATTGCGCTTTATTCAAGTCAGCTGCGCGAATATATGCGAAAAATCAAATTTAAACACTAACGACATAAAATTATCTTTCCAATAAAGCCTACACCATGGCCATTACCACGATTTTTATGTGTTTTATTTCATGTTAAAATTCTATGCCTCTAAAAAAACACCCTTTACTGAAATGTAGAAACGGAAACTTGTTCTTTTGTTTATAGATATGTAATACTTAAAACTGTAGGGAAAATGCTACTAGCTAATAAGTAGTCGAGTTTTCAAAGTTACTTCACAATATAGAGATATATTAAAGGCAAGCAATTCGCTAAAATAGGTAAATAGGAAGTATTGGTTTGGATATAATTATTCTATCGCTAATATGTATTTTAGACATAAATATTAGAAATTAATCAACTGAAATGAATTCTCAATTATCATCGTTCATGGGGCCAATCAGGATGCGGGTCCAGCATAATGGCAGTTTCACCCCTACGGTTTTCCCTCTGCTATTATTCTAGTCTAGTCTAATCTACAAATCTAACATTAAAATTTTACTTCAAAATTTAATAAAAGTTGCGATTTTATATATGCAACTGAAGATTTTTATTTTTTGTAAAATGTATGAGGTGTGGTTATCTTGTAGTGAGTGGTTGAAATGTTCAAGACAATAGATCAGCCTGCCGACTGTGATATACCGTCCGCGATTCGTTTCTTGAATGAACGAAACATGAAACCAGCTGACGTTCATCGCCAAGTGTGTCGTGTTTTGTACTGATTTGGCGCCAAGTGATTTCCATATTTTTGTTCATCTGAAGCGATTTCTTGGTGGCAAACGTTTTGATGATGAACTCAAAGACGGAGTACAGACATGGTTTTCATCACAGGCGGCGTCGTTCTATGACGAAGGTACACAAAAATTGGTGTCCCGTTATGACAAGTGTTTTAATAATGGTGGCGACTGTGTTGAGAAATAGTTTAAGGCCTAGTACACACTACGGTTAAACGAGGGCATTTTGTCGTAATTTTACGTCACACTAGGTTATCAGTTTTTTGTCTCTCCTGAAAAGTTTAGTATTTTAGATATACAGCCAATTGCATTTACCACAACGATATACAGATTCCATACAGAGTTTGTAATAAATTAGTGTACTTTATTTAGTAGGTATATTTAATTTATTTTATTTGTAACTATATAAAACAACGTAAAAATTTGTTTGGACTGTGCCCGTCTCACTAGATAAATTCTGTGTCGAGACGGACATATCACAGACCGTCTGTTCTGAATAATTACAACTTCACAATAAGAATGTGTTCACCTAATAATAAAGTTGTATCAATGTGTCCAAAATTTAATAAAAATGAATTGATAATTCTGGCGTCTGCTATCAGATTACTCAAAGGTATTTGAGATTCTGTAAAAATAAGGTAGATGGCTCTTTCAAATAATGGAACGATTAAATGTATTAATATCAAAAAGGTAACATATAGGTTCGAAAATGTGTCATTAAAATATTGTCGTTGTAGCATAGTTGGATAATGCACCATCCCCGGTTAGGAAAGAGATCCAGGTTCGAATCTCGGTGGATATTTTTCGATAAAATTGATTTTATATGTATATCTTTCTAATTAATATATTTATGACAGAAAGTGTTCACGTGTGACTGCGAAACAATCGACAAAAGAGGTCAAAAATAAAGTGTGTTGGGCACCACTTGGGGGGGAGGGGGGGGGGATAAGATAACATACTAGAGTGGTCGGTATCATATACCAAGAAAATTATTGATTTGTTTGAGAAACGCAACCATCTAATGGCACCCGAAGGGACCGATAGACCGGCCTAAAACTTGCTGGACTGATTGTCAAACTTGCAGACATACGTGGCAGCGAGTAACAGCGGACGAAGAAACGTGGAACACTTGGGCAGACTTGATGATGATAATGTCGATACATTTATAGTAGTGTTGTACAGTCTAAACTTATGGTATTCCACGATTATATGTATAATAATTAGAAAAAGCTAGCTAATGAATGATTATGTAAACTTTTAACTAACTTACTAACTTACCATCGCGCCGTTTCCCAAGTAGACAGAGAGCATAATAGATAGAGCGCCACACTCCTCTGTTTTGACACACAATTCTCGCCTCATCCACATTCATACATCTTCTCATACAAGGTCGCCGATTGTTGAGGGTACTGGTTTACCTGGTCGTGCCAAATCTTCCGCGGACGTCCTCTATTTCTGGATATCTTTCTTACCATTATCTCTTAGTGATTATATCTTAATCTCATTTATTATACTAACATCCGCTTTACATTATTTACTTATTTTATTAAGGAGAACACATTCTTATTGTGAAGTTGTAATTATTCAGAACAGACGGTCTGTGATGTTTTAAATACTAATTTAATGTATTAATTATAAATATATACATATAAAATTAATTTTGTCGAAAAATATTGTTTTTGCGCTACCGGGATTCAAACCTGGATCTCTATTTCCAATCCGGGGAAGTACACTACCAATTGTGTTATAGCGCCAGTATTTTTCATAACAAATTTTCGGATCTATATGTTACACTTTATCAAATTAAAACATCAATTATAAATTGATTTTATATGTATATATTTATAATTAATACATTAAATTAGTATTTATTTCTTTATTATTTACTCTATCATAAATAGATTTGCCACATATACATATATTTTTGTTGCTACCGGGATTTGAACCTGAATCTCTTTTTATCCGAGGAAATGCAATAACAGATTATGCTACACCAACATAGTATGTTGACGACAAATTTTCGAGTTTATATGTTGCACTTTCAAATTGATACATCTGTCGTTACATTATTTATGTAATTAATGCATCAGATTATGTAATCTATTCTTTGAGCTTGAATACCTTATGATATTTAAAACCTCTTATTGTCCACTAGCTTCTTTGCTTTCTGAAAGGAGATAATTTTGTGTACCACATTTGAAGTAAAAAATATTCAGAGATTTGTATCGCGTTAATTTTTATATCGGACTTTTTCGCATTCTTCGAGGGATTTACACAAAGATAATCTGAGGAAAACCCTCTAAATATTTGATTGCTATTGAAGTTGAAAAAATTACCGCCTTTTTCGGGTAAAAAACGACGTAACAACGACGTTTACATCGAATTATCGGTGTTATCGAACGTCTCTATTCGATATGCAGAGATTCAAGAGGCATTGAATAAACTATGAAATATAGTAACCAAAATAAAGTGAAAGAAGTGAATAAATATTATAATATAATAATAGGTATAATAATTAAATACATACGTAGATTTAACAAGAAATGCGTGTATAATATTACTTTTGGTACTTTAATTTGTTTTCTGCGGGGATCACCAACCTTCGGACCGCAGACTGCACCTCAATGTCGATTTCTCTAGTAAAAAGGTGTATCGCACAGTTTGAATAGTAGATATTCAAAGTAATCAAACATTTGGCATTATAAAAACAATCTTTATAACGGAACACCCCCGAGCTACACGCTGCGCGCCGCACGGTACAGCACCGGACCTGATCGCCAGAACTGAAAATCATTTTGCCAAATTGGATTCCTTCGCAGATGATAAATCGATTACAAGCTTTGTGACTTTGGGTAGAATGATCTGCAAATGTTGGAATAATTACTCATTTATTGGTTCATAAAATATTAAAAATATAAACCTACATTCTAATACGATTAAACTGTATTGTACTTTTAAAATTAGCAATATTAACTTTGTGATTAAAATTCATATTTTTATTTATTATCTTTGTTTTATTAACCGCTTAATTGAGTTTAAGTACATCTACCGGTTTTGAAAAATACAAATTTCTTCTTCAGGATGTCATAACTAACTAAAACATATATTATTGTTTCTTTACCAGAATCTATTTAAAAAAAAAAAAAAAATTTAATACCTAACTCAAATTGTTACTTAATATAAATTTACTCGAAATTTACAACCAACTAAATTAAACTACGAGCCCCATTCTAATTTTTTTTTTTAATTATTCGAGTAAATTTGTATTAAGTAACGATTTGAGTTAGGTACTAAAATTTTTTTTTTTTTTAAAATAGATTTTTTTTAAATAGATTCTGGTAAAGAAACAATAATATATGTTTTAGTTAGTTATGACATCTTGAAGAAGAAAATGGTAGTTTTCGAAACCGGTAGATGTACTTAAACTCAATTAAGTGGTTAATAAAACAAAGATAATAAATAAAACTGTATTGTAACTGCATACTCGTAACCATATTTAATCGTAACAACCTAAATGCCTGGATTTGGTGTTCTGAAAGTACTAGTCACAACTTTAAATTAATTTAAATCTTTCAGAAGACCTCAGTGACATTACTGATGATAAAGAGAGACAAAAACCCATTGCAAAGTTGAAATGGTGGAATAGAAATATATTTTTATTAACAAAGATTTTGGAAACAGCCATTCATTATAGATACATGTTTAGGATAGCATCATCAACACACTTCAATTTGGTCGCCAATATTCAAAAGAAAACTTAAAGGTATATTGTATAGAAAATAAAGATATATTCTACATTACTAACAAACATAAATTATTTACGACTATTTCAGTCCAGTTTTTTTTTTGTAGATTTACGGCGTTCTATCCTCTCTATCTACCGCCGTAAGTAGATAAGCATACCGTAGTCTAATTACACTTATTTTAAACATTTCCCTTCTGCGACAACCGGCGGCATCTGTACAGCAACGTGACGAAAGGAGACAAAGTCAGCGAAATTATAAAAAGTTGCGCATTTTAGTTTTAGGGTTTAGGAAAAGAGCATTTACTTTATTTTGGAAATTTCTTCCGGGCCTGGTGCACCGCACCGCCCAACTGATCAGTCTTTATTATAATTTATATCGAAAATTCTTTCATTTTATTAATATCATTCTCATTAAATTGTTTTGAATATTTTTTTCGAATCTCTTTCATTGCAGAAAATAATATTTGCAAAACAGTAATAATTGGTATTTAATATATATATTTTTTTAAATATCAGCTATGAGTTAAATATAATATTACCCCTTTCATGTACTTACTACATACAAGAATTTTATTAAAAATATCACTATCGACCCGTGTCGCGTGCATCTGGTGTTAAATGTCATATCTTATTTTCAATATTCATATTTTAATTAATTATAAATAAATTCATTAATAATTGTATGTACTTACGACAGAAGTCAAATAATATACATTTATTTATTGGATCGTCACTTTTGCAAAGTATGCATTGTAATGGAAGTGGTTTTAGCTACGTAGCTACCCAGTAATAACCGATATTTTATAAGATTTAGTTACCGATTCAGTCCACATGTCTTATTTGTAATTTATTTTGACATTCAAACCTTCAATAAAAGTGAAGAAATACAAGAGACATCGTAACACAATGTAATAAAAATCTTTGGGGCCAGTAGGTAGTATTTTTTGCTCAACTGCCAATACCTATAATGTTGGTTATTCCAATAAAATAACAAAAGACCACCTTAACGAATATCTATAAATCCTAGACATAACGACATTCATTTCGGACGTTTGGTTGGAATCCACAAACTATTTGACGTATTTTTTTCGCCGTCGCTATTCCTATCTCCCGAATCAGCACACCTCAGTGTGGTCAGAATGTTGGCGTCGTTCCTAAAAAAATAGTGTTTGGGGTTGAAATATTTAGTTGTCACCCGAGTCCGAGTGAAGATGTATTCCTCGGGCGGGCCGTAAGTCAGCCCCTGCGGCACCCCGCCATAACTCACGGCCCGGGGCTCGGCTCTCAGCTGCGCTTCTCCGCGGTACTGCGGCAGTACCTGCACCTTTGTTCGCTCATATAGAATTACCTTTGACAAATTGTTCAATTGAAAATTCTTCAACTGTTTCGATTATGGTTTATTTACCCGACGTATTCTCGAGTGATAATAAAGGTCTCGCGGGACACGATCCCTTGTCACAACCGAAACGAAACTCCTTTATTTTGGAGTCGAGCTTCTTCGCTTACGGGCCCCGTGTAAATATTAATAAATTATCAGTTGTCATTTTATATTACGTCGGTTGGAAGGTCGGCACAAAGCGGAGAAATAAAATTATACGGAATTGGACGGAACGGAAAATTTAATTGGATGATTATTGACGTTTGTTGTAATCTCGAGGCGCTGCAGTGCACGCTTCAATATTGTATTTTTCGAAACGCGCCTCTCAAATAATATTTAATACTTTATTATCACTTTTATAATACGTCTATTTGCGAATTTTGTATTATAACTAAATTGCTTTGGAAGTAGGTAGCCACCAGACGATGCATAATACCTCAAGGTATACAAGTGCTTACGTGTTTCGGAGGATCGAAGGAAACAAGAATGTCAGTCTGTTTTGTTTTATTTTTAAACAACACGGAATTCGGTTCCGATCCGCAACGTTCACACCCAGGCTGTAAATATCCCGCTTAATGTAATCTCAGTTTCTTTAATTTCGACAGTCTTTTTTAAATTTTCTAAAATCGGTTACAAATGTTATTTAATTGGTTGACCATCATATTTAATGGCGGGTAATAATCCACCATTGTAAAATACGTAAGTGAAATCTACAATAAATCATCTGAAAATAGCCTGTCACGTGCGCTTTTGAACACATCGCATGTTTATCAATATGTCATTATGCTACGACAATCGGCACGGTCCAAACATCGGCTGAATATTCGGCTACCTGCTGGTTAACAAAACTATTTCAAAGAGCCTACCGATAAAATACAAATACACAATATATTTTCAATATTGAAAATAATACTTTTTTTATTTACGTAATACAATATACGAACCTGAAAACTATTTTATAATTTATTATGTGAAAATATTTTTATACACGAACATAATAGCGGTGGCGATTGAACTTAATACTGGGCAATAAATTAAAACGTTAAATAATTTTTGGTTAGCGCCGAGGTGTTTTGATGGATTTTTATCAATTTCGTTATTTCTGTAATAATTAAATTCTTATGAAAGAAGAATGAAATAATGTAATGTGTGGGTAGGTTACTTCTTGAAATCGTAGTTAAAAATATTTCTAAAATATAGAACGTTAATAAAAATTGCCATGATAATATTATATGCGCTCACCTATTATTATGCCGAGATATTTTGGTTCTGTGATAATGTATTTAATAAGGTTACGTCGTATTAATTAAATGAGATATTGTTAACAAGCTGCGCGGGCCGCCACTGGACTCTAAAACAAAACGAAGGTAGTGGGGAGTGGACGGAGGCTGCGGCTGCAGGCAATGTCACACATCCGAACAATATATAAAATCAACGGAAAATTTAACTGACTGGAAAAAAAACCAATGTTATTTTATAAATAGATTGGTACTAAATATTCATTCAAATTATATATTTATAAATACATTGCTTATCTTTATTTCCAAACGTGTACTGAATTGTAATGATGCTACCTTAAAGGGTGGCTCGGACTTAAATAGTCATAAAATATTTTTAAATTAGAAAACTTTTTTCTGGGCCATATTTTGCCACGATTATTCTTGAAAAAAAAAACTGTATTTTTAATAAATTAATGCTTTTTTATTTTAATTAAAAATAATATTTTTTAATATTAGTTAAATTATTTATTTTAATAAAAGAATTCGAATCAAATGAAAAAAATATGATATGTGTTACTTAGATTAATATTTTATATATTAAGCGCATTATTTGTACAAAGCGTACCTGTATCGCACAAAATTGCTAGTTTGCAGCAGAGGTGCCAAGTTATTGATATGATAAGGCACCTGTCAGTAATTTAAAAGTTATAATCGTCGGCGTGACGCCGAAGAACACGTGGGATAGATTTTGCTAACAAGGGCTATCATTCTTGATAAAAAACGTCACAGCGGCGGCCTATCGCTATGTTATACTTGCAAATATGGTGGGAAAATATTATATGAATATGTGTAACTGAAATATAAATAGGATATTCTGCTGGCGAGAACGTCATTGTGTCGTGTCGTCGTAGTGTACCTATATTGGACATCTTTTGTGTTTAATTTCTTTCGACCTCATCGTCATCGCTGGTTGAGAGGAGCTGAGATCTTGTCTACATTTCTTGTTCTTTGTACGGAACAATACGCTTAAGCATAAGTTGGAGTACCCCTCTACAAAATTCATATCTATGATGTATCCTGTGAAAATGTGATAAGGTAAACAGGTAATACCAAAAATGACTATATATTTAATATTTATCAAATGTTTCGAATTCGTAAACACATTTTTGGCGCGTCTTTTCGAATCAACCGCGACCGTTATTATTAGCACATTTCCGAGTCCAAATTCCCATCCATACATTTCTTCATGCTTGTCTTTTCAGTGTGAAATGTAACCTCAACGCCAGCAGACGTCAACTTGATCGATATTTGTTCAATCTCGGCATCGCGATAACACTCGCGGTGTGGACCTTTCAACTCCAGTGTACCAGTACTGTATTTTGGGATATTATGTTTTGATCACGTATTGTTTGTTGTGTGTGTGGCGTGGGTGAACTTGTGACATCGCCGTCTTCAATTCAGGAATGGAGATCGGCTCATCCGCGTTCCATTTTGTGTGATCTCGGCGGTGACTGCAGGGATTACGGAGGTGTCATATACAAGGTAAGGCGAGCAGTCCTTCCGAATACCGGTTCTCGAGATCACTGCTCCTTCGACTAGAAACTCTTATCGATATCTTATATTAATTATTAGAAATTAGATATCTCTTTCACGTAATGAGACATCTGGAGAAGTATGAGATCTTGCACCTCATAATGCAGGAAAAGATTTCTGGAAGTTGAAAGAAAGAGAACATTATGGCTGAAGAACCTGAGGTAATGATTTGGCCAGTCTACTGTAGAGTTTTACCGGGACGCAGTAAACACGGAGATAAACGTTCATTGAATGGATAGGCAACAAAAAGAAGAAGAACAGAAGGCATCTGAGAAATATACATCAAATATTGGAGGATGACCCCATTAAAAGCTAAAATAACTAAAAAGTTTGCATGAAAAGATTGTGAGGGTAAAGAACGGCGTGCTATCCTCTTCACCAGCTAGTCAGTGGAGCAAGAACGGCGGGTTCTTCACCTCAGAAACGCATACCTACCTTGGTTTGTCACATTCTGGCTTCATCCTAAACTGGGAAAATTTATTAATAATACCTGGGAGAGATAAATGAAAATATGTTTTACGTTAACTAATGGAATCTAATCAAAGAAATACAGGTTAAATTAGAAAAAATTACAATCCAAACTTATAATCCTAATTTCGTTGGGTTGAGCGTGAATTTGACCTTCTTCAGGGCAGGCTGGTTGACAACAAGATTTAAAATGTTATAAAAGATGACATAACTTCCAATTCCATACTTGTCCGCGTACAGCCCACCGTAGTAGAGCATCTCCGTGACCCATCGTCGTAATTAGTTATCTCGGCATCCCAAGCCGACGCAATAGGATTGGTAGAAAGAATTGTAGAATAATTATGTAATGAAAATGAATGTAGACCAAAACAATCTCGTTCCCTGAAAAGGTCATTCATCGTGCGATTAGGTTAAAACAAATTACAGTAAATTGTGTACTAGTGATTGAATTGTAATCAAAGTATTTACCTTTCGCTTACACGTTGGATCCTTACCGTTACAAGTTGGATTCTCGATCAACTTTGCTGGCCGCAGCAAGCAAGCCACGTATCTGACAGCTCCGAACGAAAAATTAAACTCCTCTCGACCATAGACTCCGACCGTTTTTATAACCTTGAAGCCCGCTCGTATTACTAACATGAGGGCGTTATTCGTGATTAATAAATTGATTGGTAATTAAAAATAATGCTGGGGCGATTTTGAACGTGACATTAATTTTGCAATGTCACAAGATATATAAATCATAAATTGAATACGATAATATTATGTCGACTTCAATATAAACAAAGAATGTGGCCGCCATCTCTTGTTAATTATTGAGTAAATGATGATGTCTTCGTCATTGTGAGCAGATGAAAATGGCGCGCCTCAATTCTAAATCAGGTATAAGTTGTAATTAGTTAGTGTAACAGATGTTTCTGTAACCTTTCTATAAAAATGTCATTATAATTTGACCGAGAATGAAGGTGACACCACTCATGCAGATATACAAATGAACCTTTATATCATTGATATGATAGATTACTCACAGTTTCATAACGATGCACTACAATGCTATTCCTGAGTTTTGACAAATTATAGTTTGAAGTATATACTTTTATTTTTTAACTCTTATAGTAGCGTTCTCAATTTCGGTTGCTTTTATTCCAGTAATAAGATCCTTTCCTTTCATTTTTTCCCTTGAATATCCTCTCAATTATTTTACTGGGGATCAAATCCGAAGCATTTTCCACGTTTATTTTTTCATCCCCTTTAAAAACATAATGTAATATTATTTATAATTATAATTATTCTAAATGCCTGTGGGCTTATATATTCAGATAAATATTATAAAATTCAGACCACCAAATAAATAGACATGAACTAATACAAATTCCTTGTCCCAAAATTTTCATTTTAGTGGCACCCACGTGATCACTTTGGTGCCACTCACGCAATCAATGAGCTCCGCGACTTTTTTTAAAAATATGACTCGATTAAAACGAAAATTTAAACGCTTACAATATAATATGCATTAATTTAATTTTTAAAGAGTAAATACTTTTATTGTTGCATAAATGTGTCATAATATATCGGATGTATGTTTCGTTTGATATATGTGTGTAGAATGACTCTCGCTTCCCAAATAATGTTCCAAACCCCTCTCCTATATATACACTTCATGTCATGTCTATTCATTTACAAGTCTGTGATAAAATTTAAAAAGCAGTTGTTAAAATATTGTATTGAATAGTATTATACAGAAAATAGTTGATTAAAATTAAGATGTGTCTTTTAAGTCAGGTTCCATCAATAAATGATCACTAAAAGGCGAACAAGCAGACAAGTCGAACAGCATTCTCCGATTAGTCCTGAAACGAGCTGACATTTTCCAAACCGTTCAGCTTTCAGGCTGCAGCCCGCAACACTCGGACGACAATCGTACTACAGGATTCTCGGAAATCTTCCTGCCTGTACACCGAACAACAAACATACTGTTAACCATTTAAAATGTTTCTTTAATGGTCACTGCGTGCGGGAAAGAACGTCGCAAGCGCCGCTCGCGCCCGTGCGATGCCGGCCTTCTTGTTCCGAGACGCCCCGCCGCGTCTTTGAATTTATTATTGTCGTGTATTTGAAACAAAATGTATGGGGACACTACTTTTTAGTTAGTCCTTTTTGCCTGAGACTTTTCATAGCGGGCTCGTGGAGATAAGTGTCGGCGGAGGAAACCCGCGGAGGACTGTACCACCGAAGGAAGCGAAGGGACAAAGATCACATTTATTATGTATTCTTTTAAAAATTAGTTTTCGAATTTTGAATAAATAATTTATTAAAAATAAATTTGTTTTATTTTGAAGTAATGGAATTTAATTGGGCGTAATGAATGGCGATTGTATCTATCAAAACGTCAATATCTATTTCGCATGCAAAACGATGCGATTCAAATAATGGACAGTTTTTATGGGGATAAAGCAAATGTTTTGCAATCAGATTATTGAACATGTATGCGATAGTATATTTGTCGATTGCGTGGAATTGAAGTTATGACAATGTAGTATCAAATGCGAATAATAAACTCTTAAGGTTTATTTATTAATTTATTTTAATACAGCACTAATAGACTGTTATTTTATTATAATAAAACTATTCTCTTACCGTCCGCTACAAGACGCTACTATGTTCAGATGAGATAAGGCGAGCTGTTGAGAAAAATTGTAACCAAAGTGCAGAGAGACAGGAAGATGCGGAAAATAAAAACGGGAGTCTACATACAATAATGGAAACAGATCAGCAGAAAAAGACGATTACAAAGATAATAGGTAGGTACTTTAAAATAATTTTAAATACATGAAACAAAACTGTTGTAACTTAAAAAAAAATCAAGATTAACACAGCATGTGTTTTGGAAGGGATAAAGATTGAGCTTCCACTTTAAATGATGAAACGATTTCCATAATGCAATAATAATAATGTTTTATAATTATTAACTATTATCACTTGATTGTTTATATTGTCAAAATAGTCGGTACAGTTAAACATTCTTGTAAAAAATAAAAATACAGCCTTAATAAGTATTATTATAATTATATAAAGTTGTAAGTTCCAGAAACACGCCAGTTCCGAGAGCAACGACATTGTATCAAAGATTCTACATGTTAGCTCTGAAACTATACAACACACTCAGCTCTAACTTGAAATCATTCACTTCCAATAAGATTACACAAATATGGACCCAATATATGATCTAATTGGGTAGAGATCAATCAGAAGCGTCGCTATCAAACATTCTAACATAATCATAATACAGTGTCTACACTAATAATTCACTAGTTCTACAACACTCTCACTACATTTTTTTTTCTCAAATTTTATTTTTATTCCTGTCGAATCTTTATCTTTCTTGAATTAAATAACACCACAACAGCATGAAAAAAACTGGCTACTTTAACATAGACGGCAATCTAGTAAAATAGCCAGGACAATGCTGTATATATCAGAGGTGGAGACTACTCCATCCCACACAATAAACTACGAGAATATACTTAATTTCAATATAATTGTTTCTTACGTTTATCATGTTATATTATAATATATTCACCTCTGTTACAACAAGAACATGTATATCAATAAAGTATAAATAAATAAATAATTATTATTAAAATTTCTGACAGTTAACTAATTGATCCTGGGTCAAAATAATTCGAAATCTAGTAATGAGTAGTGGATCGCCACCAATGTGCATCTTCTTCTTCTTCTTTAACGATCTCATGGAGCGCCATACATTCCTTGACATCGTCTCCGTGATCCAGTTCGCCGAGCACTCGTCTGTCTTGATATTATCCGCCCATCTACGTCTCGGTCCTATTGACTTGCGTATGCTGGCTTTGTGGACGTTACGAGATTCATCTACCCTCGCTGCATGTCCTGCCCACTCTGTGCCTTACTCAAGATATCTGGTATATTTGCGCAAGACTTTATATTCGAAGGCTTGCAACCTATTTTCTTCTTTCGAATAAGTTTGCAAACAGGGTCAGATGCGGCGGTACACTGACCCAGAACATTGAATAGAAGATTCAGGCCATGTAAACTAAGATTTAATTTTGGATAAATGTGGACTGCAAGATCTACATTTAAATAATGTTTTAAATTCTTGTTTAACTATCGATTGTATCGCAATCTCTCATGTTCGACAATGTTGTCAAAATGAGCATATTTACACACACATACAGACCATAATGCCGTGTAGGTAGTAGGGATAGGCGGAGAGGACAGAATTCTTCACATTAGTATCCTACCTCATATATTTAGCCTGTTCCATACTCGCTTCTTGACATTAGCCTCGTTTGGAATTTGTTATATGTATTCGGTTACGCAAGGTGTTTGTGTTCGCCCGCAACTTTGCACTTCCGTCCGTAAATATATTATTAATCATTTATCTATTTATAGAAAATAAATAAATAATAATTTACTTTAGTATGACGTCATAATCCGTAAATAAGCGAAATTTGTTTTTTAAACCGATGTCAATTATATAAAATTTTAACACTTTGCTCTCGCGTTATGTTAAGCGGGTGTTAGTTTGTTATTCTGCTCTGCGTACAAATTACAATATACAGCGAATGACACCTCACTCCCTACTCAACTCTGAATTTTCTTCATACTAGTTTCGAGGTAATGTGTACGCACTAGGAGGATTTGTTCGATATCGATATAGATTTTTTGCTAATCTGGTTTTATCTGTATATAGCTTAGATTACTAAGTGTATCCTTGTATCTTGGGTTAAAAAAATTCCCTCATTACACATAAATAATATAACCAATTGTGTTTTAAATTTCAATTTACATAAGGACATTTCATTTTTTATAGAAATTTACCAAGAATAAGAAACGTCTACAATATATACTTATATTTTCAATTAAAAAATCTGTATTATTGTTATTAGTGTCGTGACATTTGCTTATATTTTATATGTAGCTTCTCCGACCACGTTTTTATTTTATATTATTCTTATCAATCGATACAGTGTTCTGCCTAGCAAACCGATTTATTTATAAATTTAGCGTTTAAGAAAACATTAGAATATTTCGCAACATTAAAAATATTAGAATTTATATTTTTCAAGTATCTATTGTAACCGCGATTGGCACAAGTTTCGGAGAATTGATGTGAGGATTTTTCGGAAATGTACCGATCGTAAAGCCAAAACCATTGTTTTACTTGAATACTCAACTTGAGTATCAAATGATGATCGGTCGTGGTTTACCTTCCGCGAGGCTGGCGACTCGCGACGCCGGCTGCAACACTTCCCACAGGTACGCGAGATGCAGGGTACAGGGTATAGGGCACGAGGTGTACGTTACAGGGTATACCCGTTCGGTCGTGTGAGAGGATTCAGGAATTCTCGTGTCAACTTTTGGGTCTGACGCATCCATCTTGCGGCCAAATATTTCATCCGCTCATCTGTGTTTCGGTCCTGTATGCATGAGGACATTGTGGGAAAAGCTCGCATTATGAATACGTTAATAACTCACGTGGGCGTTTAGTGTTGTTTTATTTTCTCCCTAGTTTTTGTCAGTCGATTAATTTGGTAAAAATGAGAACAAAAAAAAAGGGTCCGCCTTTATTTGAATAAAAGTCAACGCGCTTTTTTTTTGTTTACATTAAAAATATATCTTGTATTATTTATTATCTTGTAATTCATATATTACGTATGACACTATTAAATATATATTTTTTTTATTATGCGCACATATGCGGTATACAAGGTATATTTTGCTATTGTTCACTCACTACTCCAGTATGGAATAATTGGGTGGGGAGGAGCATACAATAATATAATGAACTCGGTAAAAATAATACAGAGAACAATTATTAAAGTGATGTTAAAAAAAAGATCAACTTTTTCAACACAAACACTTTTTGCAAAATTCCCAGTTCCCAAAATAGAAAACATTTATAAAAAAACCTCAATTAATCAATTAATTAAAGAAAATAACACCAGAAAATTTTAAATAAGCACATCATTAAGGTTTAAAAATAACTTTAAAATCCCTAAATGTAACACCAAACACTATCAGAAAAATTCTATATATTTAGGGATAAAATATTTAAATAGCCTCCCTACACAAATTAAAGAAATAAAGGATATAAAAGAGTTTAAAAAGAAACTAAATGAACACTTCAAAAACACATAATTGGACAATAAACAATATTACAGAATACTTCAGAAGCACACAAATGGACAATGAATAGAATATGTAAGGTATTATATAAAATTATTGTAGTGTAACTCCCTCTCCAAGCACAAGAGCTGGTCTCTTTTTTGGAGAGGTAAGCGAAAGAAAAACCATGTATGTATGTATGTAACCATATATTTAAAAATTGAATTTATTTTGCCATTGTATTTTCGCTAAAATAAATAAATATATTTATCAGAATCATCTTCTTAGCAGTTGCATGTTGACTTAATCAATAGGACGCTTAAAGATGTATTGATTACATTACGTTGGTATTTTTTATACATAAATAAAATTCGCAGTATGAGTGTCGGTTGACCATCATCCATATTTAACTATTTTCAATAATAATGGAACGAATAATAATAATTTGAAAAAGTGTAACATATAGGTTTGAAAATTTGTCATAAAAAATACTGGCGTTATAACACAATTGGTAGTGTACTTCCCCGGATTGGTCCCGGTAGCGCAAAAACAATATTTTTCGACAAAATTGATTTTATATATGTATATATTTATAATTAATACATTAAATTAGTATTTAAAACATCACAGACCGTCTGTTATGAATAATTACAATTCACAATAAGAATGTGTTCTCCTTAATAATATTTTAAATATTTTTAAATGCGCAAAATTTGACAAATATTGGGAATATTTTTAGCATCTACGTTTTACCTATCTATGTACTATTATAAAATTATCACAGTAGAATACATAGATTTAAATTTTTGTGTTTTGTGTAGTTGAGAAGTCTGGACATAAATGTGGCAATTTCCTATGTTCATAGTATAATGCGCTTTGTTTTAGTTTGAAAGCGTGTTTATTTTAAAATGTTATTATCTTGAGAAAAGCGTATTGAGAGACCGAATAATAATAGAACACTCGAAACCCATAAAATGAAAGAAATAAAAATTTCAACAAGCGATACTGATTTGTTTCCTCGGCGCACGATAATAATTGGCAAAGTTCATCGCAAATTCCTGAAGTTCAACAGTTTTATTTATCGATATTTAAAATGGGCTCTTGATAAACCTCGGTATCCATTTGTCCGCGCTTCGTGCTCTCTGTGTACAAGTTTCGTGGTTGGACGAATGCGTATAAAAAATGGTGGCCGTTTTGTAATCTTTTAATCTGAGTTTAAGGAATGTCGGAGATAGGCTACCGTGACGATTGGTCCAGGGCTCATTATATCAGTTGACTCTCGACATTAGTTCTCTTCCATTCACAGGTCGAGCGCTCAGTTCTGGTTGAATTATTCAACTGGATGTCAACTCATTTTTTTAAATGTTAGTCCACCGGAATAAATTCACCGCAGCTCGTGAAATGAGGTAGTCAGATTTTTGTTGACTTATTCGATCCATAAACAATATGTATTTGATTCTCAGGAGAATTTTCAAAAAAATTCAAAGAAAATGGATTGTTGCATAGGCGTTGTAACTAGGATTTTTAGTACCAGAATATAAAATTTATGAATGATATGCAACATCCGAAATAGCTTCTCAATCAAAGATAATATAAGTAACCTAATCAAACTTAATCTATCCATTCTCGGAGTCGACAATCAGAGGGAAACAGCCCAGTACAGATATCGGTGAAGATGTATTTTTGAGGAGGCCAGGATCTATACCTGGCTATAGATTCAGGGATAATGATTATCAGCTGTTTTTTATCCACTGTTGGATAAAGGTCTCCCCAAATATATCCATTGTTATTCTCTATTACATATTTCCACAGGATTTTATGTTTTCGCCAGTCCAACGGGTTTTAGAGCGAATATTCCCCTCTGTTCTCAATCATCAACTACTCTCATCTGTTCTTTAATCCACACTTTTTCTTCTTCTATTTCTTCATAAGATGCCTAACAACGTATTTCAAGATCTAAATACGTTACTCTGAAATGTTGGATCTTCTTTTTTTGTTGACAATTCACAATTCATCGCTTCCACGCTTCCAACAATCTAAATAAATTTTCATTTACGTGTTTGTAGTTCATTGTTTACATAAATCTGCATATACTAGGTTCAATTGAGCAAGTATATTGGTAAGAGGTTAATTTGAGTAGGTATATTCAGTTAAAGATACAAGATGAACAACACATACATCTATAATTTACTAAATAATTTGTAAAATATGGTTACAATTAATAATCAATATTAAACCGATTTCTCGTATCTATCCCATCACATTTGCCAAATCACAATAGGTTTTTGTTAATAACCCTCGTGGGCGGTAGACAAAATTGTAATTATTGTCAACAGCCGAAATAAAAATCGTATCTTCCAAGATGGCACAACTGATAAAAACAAAGCGGTAATAATATTTTTGTTTAAATTAAAAAAAATTTCAACAAAATGTTAAAATATTAATTGTTATTAGATTCGTTCGGACCGCCCGCGGATAACGGTTAGAACTGGGCTTTACGGATCAATTGAATACAAACATCTGTCATTTGGACAGGATCACTCTTGTCACTGATAACATCGCAAACTGCGTAATGGATAGAAACTACATCGATACAAAACATATACTCTTAGTGCCGGTAATAACTCAATATCGAATTATTAATAAGGCCGCTCGAGCCTCCAATTTATGACGTTTAAGTTTCAATGGAAAAGTAAACGCGTCCGACCAGTACAAATGGTTGACATTATTTTTTAGTACGTTTCAAAGCTGGTTTGGAACAGTGGGAGCGGTCGTGTTTCTGTAACTCAAATGTCCCGTGTTACGTACGCATTAAGCAATCCTCACTTCTCGCCGATTTAATGTCTTCAGGTTATAAATTTAATAAACCTGAAAACTAAAGGCGTAAAGGTAAACAATATCGCGATAAGACAAAATAATAATGCCATTGATTTTTTATTGGACATTTTAACATAGAATTTGTTTATTTAGCGAATACCCTCAGTAAAATTTGTCAAGAAACTGCGTTAGACATAGCGCATTGGAAAATTTACGTTATACATTTACGTTTATTTATTTTCATCTTTACCGGTACCAGTGTCGTTATCAGACACTTCCAAAGCGTTTTAGAAACTTAAAAGATTTCACCAAGGAGAACGAACACATTCTTATTGTGAAGTTGTAATTATTCAGAATGTGATATTTGAAATGGTAATTAAATGTATTAAAGTTGATGGCTTTCAAATAATGGAACGATACATGTATTAATTTGAAAAGTGTAACATATACAGGGTGGCCCAAAAAAATGAGAACATCTCGTAACTCATGAGTTATTTCAAAACGTAATATAATTAATTAATTATAATTCTTAATGTTTTTTTTTTGCACTATATTTAGCTAATCAGAAATCATCAAAACACCCCATATTGCATAATCTACTGGGTTTAAATCTGGGCTGTTCGGTGGCCACATGCCTAGCTAGATGAAATTAACATTCTCACGACGAAGAAATTTGATTGTATTTCTGGTTGTGTGAGATGGAGCTCCGTCCTGCTATAATGTCTAGCTATACTCCAAGCTTTGTTTTGAAACTCTTTGATCATTTTCCTAGCATCCCAACGTTTTTCAATTCGCAAATTTTTGATCAGAATACGGTCTTCTGCAGTAATTCTGGGCAACAGTTTGAAATAACCGAATATAAACAATTGGAAATTTAATAATAAAAAATGGCGACCGGAAATTGTCGAAATAAAACGTAATATAGGTAAATAGATAAGTAAGTAAATTAGTAAACTATTTAAGCTATTTTTGATATAATTAAACTAATTTTTATGTAATTATATCAAATTTTACGAAATGTTTTCACTTTTTTTGGGCCACCCTGTAGGTTCAAAGATTTTTCGTCAAAAATACTGTCGCTGTAGCATAGTTAGATAATACACCTTCCTCGGTTTGGAAAGAGATACAGGTTCAAATTCCGGTAACGCAACAACAATATTTTTCGATAAAATTGATTTTATATGTATATCTTTCTAATTAATACATTTAATTTGTATTTAAAAGATTTTGGTTGCACCGATCCTGGTACGTCTCACATGCAAAGCGTTTGTCATCTTTCTATTTCCATAATAGACTGTGCTCTCAAATTGGCTGACTGTTGTTTTTATTATTAAAATTATTAAAAAAAAAATAGTTACCCCTATTGAAAATTTAAGTAGCTAGTATTTATAAAGAGCTAGAAGATATTTTTAAACTGCTATTTTCACACCTCATTGATTTCTCGTGCAGCGTAATAATTAGTATCCCTGCCAATAACGCTGGAGACTCGTATTTCGGTATTTCGCCAAACAGATTTTAATTTTATTTTTTAAACGGAATTTATCAATATTTTCTTGAACCAGAAAATACTTACATACACGTGTCTGAGACATGCAACCTTTTTTTTTCTTTACCAGCTGTAGTTAGCCGCTCGCCACTGGTTTAGTCGTCGTTAAGTAACGTTGTATTTTTCTTAAAATTTCTTTATGCTAATTATTAAAGTCATGAGAAATGCCACTTAAAATATATAATACAAAGAGGTCATGTGAAGACGATAAATAATTTCTATTCAAAATCTAAAATGAAAATAACACAGCATGAATGTACACAAGACAAACGCAAGTAGAACAAAAAATCAATGGTTTTGAGATACCTTGTTATATTTGTAGATGTAGACCACAAAATATGTTAGTTGGGCCGTGGTTAGTTTTGTGAATAAATTATTAATTAAACATTAGTAATTACTTTGTAGTTGTACATTACATATGTGTATAATGTAAGAAATTAATTCGCACTTACATACAGACCTTCCTTGTTCTCTGCATATCGATTCCACCACTACTACCTCAACCTAACTTTTATTCCACTACTGACATCTTCTCGACGTTCACAATACATTTTGTACACATTTCGACAAAGTAAGATCTCTAGATCTACGCATTCAAGAAAGTGCAATATAATGCAATCCTCTTTCCGTTGAAGATTTTCCGAGACAGCCGAGATGAGCGAGATAAGCGACCCGCCTTCCTCTATACCTAACCATTTCATTTTACATTCCATTATTACAGTAAGCTTCTTAATATCTGGTCCCTAACAATGACTTCTCACAGCCTCTCTGCGGCCGGCGCAGATGGCACTGAGAGCTGAGAGATTGGTTCTAATCGATTCAGACACCTTATCGAACAGATCGACTCCTATCAAATGAGAAATAACAAGTCAATTAAGGTGCTCAATTAGCTCCATACATACATTTGTATGTATCGGAAGGTTTACCTGTAAATAAAAACTAATGGATTGCAAAATGTTAATTTCAATATCGATTTTTGGATTATTTTTATAAAAAAATAATTAGTATAATTGTGTAGTTCGTATTTATAAGCTTTTACAATTTTAAAGGAAAGTTACAGAATTTGAATATCGAAATATTATTACGGTTTTGTTATTAAATTATGAAAGAAAACCTTGAGATATCCACGGTTATTATTTATTCATTTGAATTTTGTAACATAATTACAAACTAATTAATTATTTATATCCATTAAAATAATGTTAGTTCTCGCAAAACTTAAAAAACAAAAAACATTGGTAGTAGAATATGTACCTATGTTTTATAACTTTTTTTTGTGTTAAATTATCTAAATATTATCTACTGAAGGCAATTTACGAATGGGAACTCACCTTATAAAGCTCTCTCTTACCTATGATTATTAGGTATATCTTCATTAGAATTAAAACCGCTTTTCTACAATATTCCAAAACTATTACTTTTAAGAAATGAAGATGTTACCGTATGGAGATTAAACGTAGACAGTACGGCGAAAAAATTCCTCAAACAATATTATAATATATCGTAAGAACACTGAATTAAATTATCAAAGTATAATACACTTGTTGATCTACATAACTCTGTACTGTAAGGCTTGTCCACAGAGCTGGACATGGTCAGCGGAGCTTGTTGTATGCTACCAAACTGACGAACATGAGTTGTGCACTCGCAGGTCCTACTCATTTAGAATGTAGTAATCTGTGACCTCTGGGTCTGATCATCCAATAATAATTTTTATGTTTACAGAAACTAGTACCAGCGTGGAATACCACCCACAGCTATCTGAACGATCGGTAATCTAAAGCGAAATCACTGACTAATTATAAAATACGGGTTTCTTTTCTCGCTTGGTTTAAAACATATTTCATACCCGTTCGTTCGTTTATTTCTTCATTAATTTTTTGCTTTTATCGTTTGTCTATCACGACAGCATTAATACATGTAAGCTGGGGTGGAAATATATATAAAACTGCGGAGGATGAACCTTCAGCCAAAGAGTTGAACATATTTTCAACACGCGAAAGATTTGACTTTCGAAATGAAAAATATGAAATTTCACTGTATACAAGACGGCCTTGTGGTCTAGTGGTTAAGATATTCGCCTAGTTATCAGGCCATAAAGTTAGTCCTATATTCATAGCATAATGTTGATGTGACATGTATTTTGTATGCGTATAAAGAAAAAAAATTAAATTACATATAATCTGACAAAAGATTTAAAAGATATTGAAGACATGGAACGTCAGCGTAGATCGAAAAAATTAGGATTTGAATGCTTTCAGGACTGTACTGACATCGTGGAGATTGCTTTCAATGCGTACTGTAGATACTTACCAGCTCAACGGTACACGTTAAGATTGTACAACAATGCCTATGAACATCCGTTCAAGTTGCCTAGACATTGCAGAGCCTCCGCGCCGTTTATGGAAGAGAGAGAGAAATCCTCCAATTATATTTGAGATGATCCTAATAAACGGGTGAATCCACCCTTAGGCCCGCCCCCTCGCTGCTCCCCCTCCGCCGGCTGCGATGGGCCGTTCCAGGAAGCGTCCCCGTCCGTCGGGTACTGCAATCACGAGTGCGCGGTTAATATGTAAAACAGTGTCTCCTCCTCCGTGAGAGAATGCGGCGCCGGTTTCCGAGAAGCCCCACCGCCGGCCGATGTATCACACAACTCCTTAATAAACTAATCTGACCACCGTTCCGAGAAAGTGGAGTTAGCATCGACGCAGGCATCGCCACTGTGCGCTGCCGCGGCCCGTTGATGGATGGCCGGTCATTCTATCGTCTTATTGGTATCATTAAATACTCGCAGTTGCATCTTATTACTACAGCAAAGTGCAGTTAATCAGTTTAAAAGGCAAACATATGTAAAAGGTTGTCTGGGAAATTATGGTATTTCGATTCGCAAGTGCGTGGTGGCCGCCATAAGGTGTATTCTTATAAATGACGTCCGAACTGAAGCGTGTCTTTGTGTCCTTTTCATCTTATTACAAAATACGTTGATATCATTTACTTTATACCTTTTCACAGAAATTATCCATTGAGTATTAGCATCCTTTTAATAATTTGACTCTACAAACAAATATCTTTAGTGTTTTAAACGGGTATTTTTTTTATATACGTAAATAATTAATAGAGATGCGTACACGGAATATATATTCCATTAGTATTCTTACAATTTTCAAATTAATCCAATTACTTGGGCTATGAAAACAGGACTAACTTGATGATCTCCAGAGGCGAGTTTTGAAATCTCTAGGGGAAAGTCTTGCCGCTGGAATAAACGAGCCGGCCGTCATCCATACAGACAAACAGGATAATATTTATTATATATTAAATATTAGTGATTAAAAAATATATAAATGTATTTCTATTGTCGCAATTAGGAATATGATTTGGTGCACTTTATTTTGAAAGCAAGATCAAGTATCCCTAATAAATTAACATTTAACCTAACCCGCAGATAGAGCGCCACACTCTTCTGTCCTGATACACAATTCTCGCCTCATCCACATTCATACATCTTCTCATACAGGCTCGACGATTATTGAGGCTTCTAACAAAAGTCTTCCGCGGACGTCCTCTACTTCTGGTGCCATCAACACTTGCATCATATATTTTTCTTACCATATGACCAAACCACTTAAGTGATCCTTTCTTATTCTTACTCACTATACTAAGATCAGCCTTATAATATTACATTATTTGCCATATATACACCTAAGTGATCTCATTTCCACTGCATTCAGTCCACTTTCGTTCGTCTTCTGCCAGCTCCAGACCTCACTTCCATACATCGGTGTCGGTACCAGGACTCTCATGTGAACCGCTAGTCTTGCCTCAGTTGCCTCAACATTTATGATATAAAATAAGGTAATTTATTTATTATTTATAGTAAAAATGATAATAAATTATAAAATAGTAATTATAAGTATCTGTAGTAAATACCAAAAAACGTAAAAGTAAATGGAATGGGAAAAAGGGCAAGGACCGTATTATGATGGAAAATCACCAGTTATGGTGATCAGATTTGCACTAGTGACGTTCCCTTGTGAGTTTGCACCGGTTCGTGTGAACCGATTTTTAAAAATATCATCAAATCATTTAATTTCAATAGAATAAAGTATTAAGATACTATGGGCCGGTTGTAACTTTTAACATTAGTAAAACACGTACTAAAGTACAAAAATTTACGAATGCGGGTTGTTTGATAGTTGGTAAAAAAATATTTACTTCTCGAAAGTATATTCCGTAGTAAACTCATTTTACTCTCCGATATCCGATAGTAAAAACGAGAATCGATAGTTAAATATGGCGGACTCTTCACAGCTGTTCCAAAAGTCATCTGACACATTGGTACATTGAAAATTGCAGTATTCGACAATTAATCACTCAATATCTCGCTATTTTAGTGATGAGAGTTTGTCCGATGATTATCACGTTGTTTAATATACATCAGGATATAATACGAAAAATTTCACCACTAAAGTGACGGATTTCGAACGCCTAGGTGGAAAAAATCCATAAATAATTTATAAAATAAAGCATATTTCGTGATTATTTGTCGCGCCTATAGACATCTCTATGCTTTGACAATAGTAAATTTGATGTTCGAACAACCCGTAAACAGTTACCATAGTAAAAATTTACTTCTAATCACACAATATATATGTGTTTCGTAGTGTTGAAAAATGCTCTTTATTGTGGTACACTTAGCATCAAATATTATAAAGATACCAACGCTTCTGAAAAGTTGATTGTGCTATTTTACTAAAATTCCTTTCAAGATCCTGTAAACAGGATAACTAATGAACCTAATTAACATGGTCGGGAATAATAAAAAAAAAACGCTTGTAATATACGCAATGGGGGGGCGTACGATCGCTTACCAAAATTAGTACAACAGGTTGATAATGTTTTTGGGGGACAGTACTGATTTGTATAATTGCCTAGATTCCTCGAAGTCGGCTCCAGTTGTTCCTTGATAGGTCATGGCTAGAGTGAGAAGTGACCGATGTTTATTTTAATCATTGAGTGGATTTTGATAGATCTAGTTATAAGATGAAATAGTATTATAATTGTGCTATGTGGATTGGTGCATCTGTGAGAAAATGGGTTACTTTGTTCAGTAATGTTTGATCAGCTATTTCCATTATGTTCTCTTATATTTATAATATGAAGTGTGCGTTTTTTAGATAAACTATTGAATAAAATATATTAGATTTATTTAATTAATTAATTTTAAACACATTCTTCCTTCACTGAAAAATCTTAGACAGCAATCATTATTTATTTCGAATTAATAATTTATTAAGTGTTTGGTATTTATGGTAGGACCAGATCGCCGGTCGCCGTACGCGTGTGGACGCTCCTTTAGGTTTACTATACCTCTTTGTTCCCTCCCCCCTCCCTTTATTTTTTCCTCAGAGCACGACCTATTCTGTGTGTGTTGTTTTTAACTTTTTAACTGTCAAAAAGTGAACGTCCCACTGGTTTGGTTGTACAGCTACTGTTGCTATTGTGTGTTTCGGTTTCTCGCAGTGCGCGCCGAAGATTTACAATCACTCTTGAGTGATATACACAGTGCTTCATGCTAATTAATGCTGTGAATATATAAAGAAAATCCCCTTTTGTTCTGTCTCTATACCAAATTCCTATCACCCTTCCTACATACCGTTTCACCACCCCCCTGAGTGAACACGAAGTATATGGTCCAATGTTTATTTACTACCAGGTAAAACCATTAGGCATCTTCACTCATGCATAGCTAACTGTTTTTAATAAGATTTAAAACAATGTTTAGATAATAACGGTACGTAGTATTTCAATGTGCATTGTACTTTGTATTTTTAAAATTTCGAGCTGGTGATGTTTTTATTTATTCCACGTATGTGAAGCCCGGCCAGTGTTAACTGTGACCATTATATAAAAAATTAACTGATTTAAATCCCTCCTACTACAAACTTCAATATTAGCCACGAAGATAAAAAAAACAAACTTGTTATGTTAATACGCCTTAAAAGATTCTCTAAAGATCTGATTGCGCCGCGCTGATAAGTCGAAAGTTTTTGTTCCCGATGATTACTGACAGGCCCTGACTCGTGAATTACATTACGTGAACTTTGGAGGTACCTCCCGCGTACAATAGGTCCTGCCCAGACAGCCTGGCTGCTTCCTTATCGGGCACCCGAGCTTCAGATCCGATCTCTAGACCGAAACCTCCGCCGAAGGCTTCGCGCGGATCAATAACTCGCGCAGGTCTAGCGTTATTGAACTCAATATTTGTTTATTATAATATTCTTAATCGCGTGATAGCAATTTCGGTTTATGGAATCTCGATCTCTCTAATGTAGGTTTTGTCGTTATTCCTCCGCTTATGTGTGGCTCTGTCCACGCAACATGTTTCATTCGTGTAACTAGCACTATTAAAATGTTGTAAACGTCCACCGAATTCTCGAGGAACATTAACGGATAAGGTTATACGATTCAATTAAGCGAGTCGCAGTCGGTAATAATGAAGCCTGTTATCGGATTTAACTGAAATGCATTAAAATTAGGCAAGCGAGTGCTTGCGTTTGCAATTATTTTGATCCCGCGAGTAATTGGGCAGAGCCCGTTCGCTCGGGCGACATCGCGCCCCGGCCGATACAACGGGGCGTCAGAATTTGAAACGAGAAGACCGCGAGCAAAACCAGAAGTGACGAAGTATATAAAACACCACTTTTCGAGATCATTAAGGATCTGAATAAGTAATGTCCGTGGCGCGCTGGTGTCGGCTGCCGGGTGGACCCCCGACGGGCCGAGGTTCGAGGCTCGACGGGACGCCTTTTTATATCCCATACAAAGCGATTGTTGGTGTCTTCCCCCCCCGCTCGGACAATTCCACCTGATTGGTTTGTATTGTGTTTTTAGTGGATTTTGAAAGAAAACGAATGGATATTTATTGTATCGTGTGGGTTATTGAATGTTGATTTTTTCTAGCGTATTTTTTATGAGACGGCGCGACCAATGAAATAAACGGATCTCGTTATTGAACGCCGCTGTTTGGACGGCGTCTGAAACGTTATTTGTTCACCGGCGATTATTAACGTTATCTGATAACATTTGAATATTATTTTAACCCAACCCACCCATTAATATTTAGACACACTCGTTTGTAACACAGTTCAAACCTCATGTTGAATATTTCCTTTTATGATTTCATCGCGGCTATCGAATGTCCAATATGAGTATTATTGATGTGTCGTTAGCTCGGGGAGTCGGTTTACATTTCATATTTTACAATTAGTAATGGCGGCAGAACATGATAATGTAATTAAAATAAAACACTCACGATTTTGTTCGAATTGAACTTTAAATCGGAGATGCGTATGTGAAAACATGTTTTATAAGCTGCACGTTTGGTCTGGCGGTAAGACAGGTCGGGAGTTCAACCTCGTCAAAGGATTCCACCAAGTTAGAACTTTTTTCACAGCGCAAGCTGTTTAGGTAGTTTGAATAATGGTAAGAAATTGATGTGATATGTTGGCACCTAATTCGAGTGGGTACGCATGTATATTTATCGTTAGGGCGACCATCTGAACTTTATTATTTTGATTTATAATTAAAGAAAAATATTTAAAAAATGACAACTAGCGAAAACGTGATGCAATATTTTAATTCATTTAACAAACGTATTATTATCTAAAAAAAAATTATTACACTTTAAAATTATAAAAATATGAGATGTGTTTAAAAATAACTTCATGTAAGTTTACAATAAAATTGCGACAGTATATTATGTAACTAAACTAACAATGTTCAAACAATTGTAGTTGTCAGCTTAGGTTTCGGTGAGATTTTTTTTTTAATATACAAATATTTTGAGTTATTATACGTTTGATTTATTTTAATTAGAAGTTCGCATTGTTTATACTTTAATTCTGGTACAGAAGGGATAATATTTTGCAAAAAAAAAATCATATACTTATATACATCCATATAAATCAATGTGGCGTGCTTGTGGGCTAGTGGTTATGATGCTCGCTTGGCGATCTAGTGGTCGGGGGTTCGAGCCTCGTTAGTCCTATTTTCATAGCACTAGCGTTTAGCTTAGTTTGAAAATAGTAAGAATATTGTTGTGACACGTATTCCGTGTACGCATCTCTATTTGATTTTAAGAAAAAAAAAAAAACTATACATACTTACTACTATAGTTACAGAATTAGTTCAAGAACACTCCACAGGGGTATAACGCCAAAAATACGAGTTTGAGAAATAAAACAATAAATACTAATTACATGTATTAATTAGAAAGATATACATATAAAATCAATTTGTATTAATTTGAAAAATGGTAACATATGGGTTTGAAAATTTCTGTCGCTGTAGCATAGTTGATTATTAGTTTGCAAGATTAGAAAAGAGATCCAGGTTCGAATGAATCCCGGTAGCGCAACAATATTAATTTTCGATAAAATTAATTTTTTATGTATATCTTTCTAATTAATGACAAACCGTCTGTTCTGAATAATTCCAACTTCACAATAAGGATGTGTTCTCATTAATAATTAATAAAATAAGTACTAGTAAGTAAGTAAAAACTAAAATATACCGCAACTCAAAATGAATATATTTATTAAGGTATCAAATTTTTTAACAATCTCCCCATCACAATTAGAAAAATTACGGACTATCATAAATTTGCAACTGAAGTAAAAAAAATATGTACACAGACTAACTGAAACATAAATTAACTCGAATATACTCCTTCTCTATACACGAGTCTTACTCTCATAGAGAAGAAACAAATGTTAAAAAAAAAAAAAAAATATATATATATATCCACTGATTATTGAAACTGTATTATATTTTTAATATTAATAAAAAAATTTAAAAAAGTAATAGTTATTTCTCCGGTACATTCTCGAAATCTGATCAATGCAGAGAAAACATATTTTTAATTAATTTCTCGTGACTACGTTAATGTTGTATTTGTACTCCATCTTACGTCATCTTACAAATCAGCTCAAACTTTGAGGACTGGACACCGTACAAGGTTCAGGTGTAAAAATTTAAAAATAATCAATTTATTAAATAATAAGCTTTCTTAAAATATTCCCCGCTTAACACCTGCATAAAATGTCAATCGTACGGTCCGATTCCCTCAACATCATATTCATATAAACTCGGGCTTTTATTGCAGCCCTGTCAGCCGGTGTGATCGTTGTGACGCGACGTCGTGGTTTGTATAAATAAGATGATTTACACGAATGCCGAGTCGCTCCTTTGAGCCACGGCCAACGGGAATTCGGGATAATTAAAGTTTCCCAGGGTCCGGCCGGTTATTGAGAAATGTGCACGTCACATTGAGTTAGCGCTGGCGTCGCGACAAGGAGCGGACTCAGCCCCGGGGGCCGCTACCGCCAGGGCTGCGGCCCCGGCCCTCCTCGGGGGGTCATCTCGCTTCTCCGCCGGACGATTTTTTCGAATATCAAAAAACAACCTAAAACGTGCATTTCGAAGGACTCGTTTTATACGGAAATTGTACAGAAAAAAAGATTTGAGATTACACGAAGCTAGACGCGTCCTAGAATGATCGAATTTTAACCGATGATTTCGGTAGACACGCAGTGAGACAAACTATTAACATTCTCTTTGAATTTCTTACTTTTATATTCCTTTGCTATGGTTTAGCAATCTCTATTTAATAAATATAATAGAATTTTAATTAATTTTATATTAACATACGAGTAGTTTGTAAGTTATATTATATTATAATATATTTACTTCAAAGTTTCAAGTAATACTTAGTGCGCGTGTATACGTATGAAATTTTGTGATAATTTTTGGATTACCACCAGATTCCTTTGGGGTTCCATCTTCTGATTACTGTCAAAGTACTTGGGTCCCAATTCCTTGTAAGTGAAACTCAGTCTTTCCAGGTAACAATGTTATACGTTTATTACAACACATTATACAGTAATTATAAATTATACATTCAGAGATAGACTAGTTATTCAGAAGAAGCTGTGATGGAAGAGAACTGTTCCCACAGAAACGGCCTCTTATAAGATTCAACCCCCACCACTCATCTACTCACTTTCATGACACACATACACTTACAAAGTGACAGTTCTCACATTTTGCAACGCTCTTATCGGTATGCATCAGTTGGATAGTTTGTTATACGTACAAAATACAATAGACAACGAATTAAATACTTACGCGTTTACTCTGTGCTCAATTCTGTATTATCTTTTATGCGAATTTCTACATACAAGTTTCATTCGGTACCCGCACCTTTACATTACGTATGAATATGTAATTAAAATATGTAATCTAATTTTCCTCTTATCTAGGTACCAGGCGCGGTCGCTTCATACATGCTTTGGATGCTCCGCATTCCTTGTGTTCTAGAGTGAAAAACTTTTAGACTTTTATTTTCTAGCCGAAAAAAAGCACAGCTGCAAATAAGTTCGTCCTGTCCTTTAGAGACCAGTCATAACACACACTACGACACGGGGCGCGCACGGAGCGAGTCGAAATACATATACATTTTCAACTTTTAAACATCTGTGAATCGCGTAAGTACACAGATACCAGCAACAGCGGATTCTATCATTTGTTCCGTATCTACAAAGATTGAAAGTATTCAACTTTCGCGCATGCATATTCATTTCCGTTTGTCTAGGTCTTCGAATACTGTATACGCATTCGTCCAACGTACAAAAAACGACATTAATACTTATGGGTATAATGCACAGAATAGCATGTTTTGAAGAATTTGTTTGTGTGACGCATTTTTGACAGTTTGGCTTTGAATACTTGAAGCTGAATTATTAAAACATTGAATATCCTTCGATTGTATATTTAATTCATCATTTAAATAAAAAATTAACACAGAAAATAACATGGATACTTCACCAAGTTTTCTATCGCTGTAAACAAAAATAGCGAAATGTGTGTATGTATAATTGAATCATCAGTAGGTATAAACTTATTATCCAGCATCCCTTCTACATAGAGTCACCGACCGCCACTGCTAGGTACCTACTTAAGTAATTTATAATACGCATTACTTATACATTTTTAAATAAGTAATTCAGCGTGTCATATGAGAGTCCTTGATGTGAGAATATGGATCGTCAGCCTTTTTCGACCTTCCGTGTCATTTGTCAGCCAGACTTTTGCCATCTCTCGGTTTCGTCCCTTCGGGACATATGCCGTCCTATTCTGGTTTTGTGCTTTCGGTACACATATTGGACCGATGACTCTTGAAAGGATTTATGTTAAAAATCATAACAATGGTTTAGAGCGTGTACCAAAGCACTCTTCCGTACTTACTTCCAGTAAATTCGACTCACCTTTACTTGATTCACTATTCTTAGTCAGATTTGGTCTGTGCCCTTCTGGGCCATTGATCTATTATATCTCAAATATCATCAAGTTTTTTCACACTGAAGAGCCTTTTCCGTTGGGTAAGAAAGAGCCGATATTTACTAAACCACTTTCCAACGTTAAAAATTGGAAATGATTGATAATTTAAAAATATTCATGTGATGGGTAGAATACGTGATAGAATACGTCATTGAGTTGACATATATGCTGTTTCAAGGAAAAATGAATGATCAAATTTGGTCCATAGACGGCGATGGTGTAGTGATACTCGAAGCGAGTCCACATACTAACATATATACAACTTTCAAAAAATTGATAAATATGGAGATTGAGGAGGTGAGAATTGGTGAACGTGAATAATCATCATAATCATAATCATTTAAGCGATCCGAAGACAGGTTGTAAGCCTTGTAATTACCCCATATTTCTATATATCTTCCATTAAATATAATAAAAATAGCTTAGTCTGTATGAGATGTCTGATATTTATTTATTAATAAAACATCCCTAAAACTCTGTTTAGACAAATAAATTATATTTAAAAAAAGATTTGTACATATTTGTATTTACCGAGATCCCAAGATGCAGATCGAGGGTCGCACGTCCTATGTTTCACAAAAAGGTTCCAAAAATTCCAAGAATGCGCACGGATAAACAGAGGTTCCTCTAATAAAACGTTAATGTTAAGCAAAATTAGTTTGAATGAATTCAGTTTCCGAGAATCGGCGTTAAATTTATATTTGTGATTATTTTACAAGAGCAGGACCTTTATATCCCCGGCTCCCAAAATCTGGTCCTTCAGTGTCCGCCGAGATCACCGAAGAAGATAGTCTCCATAACGCCGAGTTGTTCCCGACGTCCCCGAATGCGACGTTTTACACAGGCCCGAGGTATCATTCTCCATTAAGTTTTATTATTGTATTTAGATACTGTATTCATTTTACAAGCCATTTTATCTGTTTGAATACACCCGCGAGGCCGCTGGTCGTGTCAAACTCGTGTTCCTTCATACTTAGGATTCCTTATGCGGCGGGTCAAAAGGCGCGCGCATCACGCCTGTCATTCTATTATTGTGATGATACGTTTTAAAAAAAATATATATATTAGCATTCAACATCACAAATTGCGTTTTTATAATGTAGACAAACATCCTATTTCTTTTAACCTGAGGTACAATTAAGAAATACATTTATTTTAATTATTACACCTTTCACATACTACTGTTAAAACTATTTTCTTAAAATTAAATGACTGAATAGCTAATTAATACAAAAGTCGGTAGTGTGTTTGTAGGTGCCACCGTGCTAGGTGCAACCGGCAGTTACATTATAAAAAATAAACCCGTCGTGATTTTGACGTTCATGGCACTGTGTGTTCCCGTCCGTCCGAACGCACGGTGCAATGGGTTTATCGAAAATACATAAGAAATTATATTCCTAATTCGTTTGAAAGAAACACACAATTAATTAAAAACTTTGATACGCAAAATATAAACAAATTTGTATAATTTTTTTTTTGTGTTTTGAACAAATATATATATAAGTAAATTTTAAAAGAAAGCAAACGTGTTGTTTTAAACCACTTTATTATGCATATATAATGAAGTCAACTAGTTCAGTTGGACCCAACCTTCTTCAGGACAATATAGTATATAGATTAGCACTAGTATATAGCTGAGATATGAATTTCCTACAGACTGGTGTGGTTTCACCGTAAAATGCTCCCAACTTCACATTTTTTCCCATTCAATAAATTGTGTGAAAAATGATTCCTATAACATATTTATAACTAATAGCTCTTTTTAAAATAAATGTAGAGCCTTTATTAAAATAAATATTCTTGTACAAAATAATATAAACTCAGGACTGAAGAGAAATGGGCCGTAATAGGGAATAATGAAGAGAAATTCTTGCGTTTACAAAATTACAGGAAAATGATATTAAATACTCGTTTTATTGGTAAAGCTGCGATTCTTTAAAACATCATTTCTTGACCAAAATATATATCATTGAAAAAATGAATATTATTACGAGAATACATTCTTATTGTGAAGTTGTAATTATTCAGAACAGACGGTCTGTGATATTTTTAATATAAATATTGTTGTTGCGCTACCGGGATTCGAACCCGGATCTCTTAGCGATGATATTTTTAGCGACATATTTTCGAACCTATATGTTATCTTTTTGATATTAATACATTTAATCGTTCCATTATTTGAAAGAGCCATCTACCTTATTTTTACGGAATCTCAAATACCTTTGAGTAATCTGATAACAGGCGCCAGAATAATCAATTCATTTTTATTAAATTTTGGACACACTGATACAGCTTTATTATTAAGAGAACACATTCTTATTGTGAAGTTGTAATTATTCATTTTATGATAATTTTATATAAAAAAAACAGAACTGGTCATCGAAACTTGTACCAGGGAGCTTTCTATAGATCTTTCACTGATAAAATGATGTACAGAAAAATAAAGCATGTATATAGCTCAGCTAGAAGATAGGAAATAAAAATACCCGGGATCATATCGGTGGCTCTGAAGGAAAAAAGATTTGTACTTTGTATTTTGTCAGCGACATATTTAAAACGATTATGCAATAGATACAGTGTTATGGTCCTTGGATTACATTTTTACATCGCCATTATCGATTCCATTTTGCATTTTGACAGAAACTGAAAAATATTGATATATTATTTTATAAATATTTATTGGGACAATAGCGGTTCGGCGTCATCGGTGTTCGAGGAGAGACAAGAAAGATAAGGGAGAGACAAGTAAAAGTCTTTATCACAAAATAGGTAGGCACTTCAATTTTTATTTAACACTATGAAAACATAGTACATTAATTTTTACCAACTTTCTTGACATTTTATGAAGAATGTATTTAACATTGAATTATTTATTTTTTAGCGCGTTAACACGCCAAATTTTATATGCCACGTTGAGCTATGAGCGTGTTAACACGCACTTTGAACCTTGAAAACTTGCAGGGATTATAGTCGTATTTTTAAATAAATTTGCCATCTGTGAACGACAGGTTCCAGCTTTTGTCAAATAAGTCAAGACTCTTGAAGCCTAGTTCTAAATTTTTAATAGAGTCGGTAGTTAAAAGGTTAAATATAATCATTTAAAATAAATTTCTTAATCTTTTGTGTAGAGTTTTCTGGGCAAAGCTGCCGTAATTTTTTTTTTTTTGTTACTTACTTTCATATGAAAGGAGAAATATTTTAAAATTACATACCAATGCATTAAAAGATTTAAAAATGTTCTTAGGTTTTCACAGCCGTTCAGAGTCTTCTGTGTACAGTTATCTGGGCTAATCTGCCGTGTAAATGTGAACCGTGTGACGTTTCGGTTCCCATTGCAGGGACCATCATCAGGGCTGATGACAGCTGTTCAAAGCAGATAAATAAATTACGTCGCGACGAATTAATGCGTCGCTGGCCGTATTGGAAAGTTTAAGTGAAAAATTATTGGATGATTACTCGATAATTTTTGCATTGCAGTTCAAAACGGTTTTACACAAAATATCGTATTCGATTGAGATTTTAAGTATTTTTTTCCTGTCCATATTATTTCGTTTCTTTAAGTTCACTATGCTTTTAATTTATCTATTTATGATATATATATGTATGTAGCATGTATCATTTTACTGATATTTTGGTTTATCTTACTGGAAATAAAGATAAAGTACATTACATGGTGCATTGAACTATAAAGCGGTTCTATCGACCGCGAAGCCGCCACTATCGACCGCGAAGCGGCCACAATAGCCGCCCGCAGGGCTTAGTAGCATACAATCAGCAATAGCCGATTACTTTTCTGCTGGTGATGCATTCATCTCCGTCGCATGTTCTGTAAAATGTGATTTTCTCACAGATATTACAAATTACTCGTGCGCGACTGTTCTGAAACCTTGACTCGTTAAATAATTTTTCCTTGTTTTATGCAACTAGCCTCTGTCTGGCTTATTTCCATATTTTACGATGGTATTTAAAGAGTACGTTATTGAGCCTTTAGCCAATGAGCCCCTGTCCGGCGAGGGGACAGGCTGCTCGGTAGTGTGGCCGGTGTAAATGACCCTCGGCCTGTCAGGATGGCAAGGCAATAAAAACCAATCAAACATTTGTCCCGACGCACGACGGTTAGCATATCATTATATAAATATTGTTAATCTCTTTTGCAGGACGAAAAAATATTCCGATTGCATCGTGAATAGCCCTCTTGTAATATTTTATCGGCGAATACTTGATTTCAGCCAAGCTGTATTCTTTAATGTACAATTTGATTACATTAATATCTTTATAATTAATATGCAACATAAATTAAAGCTAATAATGTTTGTTTTTTAGAATTTCTAAACTGTAACCTAATATGCAGCATACATTCATATATACCAGTCTACGTTCAATCATCTAATTCGTGACTGCGTATCTAAGAAAATTAAGTAAATTTACAATATAAAAAATTCTAAATAAAGCGAATTAGCATTAGCATTTATGGAACATATGTTTTTTCGGAATTTCTAATCATTTGTCCAAACATGGTCATACGTACGTCTGATAAAAAATTGAGTTTGTCTATTTTAAATGTAAACGGTGTTGGTCTTAAATTAATAATAATAAACTAACAAAAATATTATGAACAACCAATTGAATTTAACCACAAGTCCCATTATAAATTTTTTTCCTAAAAATTATTCTATTAATTTTGTATCATCGAGTAATAATTTAAGTTTGGCACTAAATTTATTTTTTAAATAATTATTCTTTTTTAAAAATAGATTCTGTTAAAGAAACAATATAACATATGTTTTTCATTAGTTAATAAGTGATATTCTAAAGAAGAAAATTATATTTTTCGAAACCGGTATATGTATTTAATTCATTAAGTGGTTAATAAAACAAAGTAAACAATCTAAAATAAGAATTCATTTTCAAACACTTATTTCGTTAAATCAGTTAAATTGTTGTATTTTGGGAATAATTTGGCTTGAGCCTGGGTTTCAGCATCACATGACACAAATTTATTTTTCATTATATATTGTATTTTAATTCATTAACTATTGTAAAACACATCACAAAAACACCCAGGCTTGAGAAAATCACAGATGTGTTGTAATCTCACCGGGAATCGAACCCAGAATCCCTCGGGATGAGAAGCCAATTCCTTAGCCACTAGACTACGAGGGTCAGGAGGGGATATTAGTATTCCTTACTTACTTACCATCACGCCGATTATTGAGGCTTTTAACAAGACCATCCTCCAGTATTTGGTCGTGCCAAGTCTTCCGCGGACGTCCTCTACTTCTGGTGCCATTAACACTTGCGCCATATAGCTTTCTTACCGTATGACCAAACCACTTAAGTGATTCTTTCTTAATCTTACTTACTATACTAGGATCAGCTTTACATTCTTTCCTTATTTTTTCATTCTTTACTCTGTCGTAAATGTATCTGCCACATATACACCTAAGTGATCCTTTCTTAATCTTACTATACTAAGATCAGCTTTACATTCTTTCCTTATTTCTTCATTCTTTACTCTATCATAAATTTATTTGTCACATATACGCCTTAGTGATCTCATTTCCACTGCATTTAGTCTACTTTCAATTCATCATAGAGTAAAAATAAAATGAAAAATGTATATATTTTATTGAATTGAAGTGTCAAATTACTTTGATATATATATGTATAACGTTTGTTCTAAATATACATTTTTCAAAATAGTAAATATATATAAATACAGTCTATTGTCAGAAATTTAAAACATTGAAATGCTGCCATACTCTAGGTTATTTAAATTAGTTAAAAACAATTACACTTTATATGAGCAAGAAATAACTATTTCATAATGATTGGTTTCAATGTTAAAACATCAAACTTTCATTCGCTTTATAAGTCGCTGATTATTATAAACTTAATAAAATTATATTTGTGGTGTTTAGTTTTAGTTTTGAATTGTAAACTCGACAAAGTAACGACACTTTAAAGATACTGCATAAAGAAAAATATAGAGAATGTTGTTACATGCAAGATAGATGGAAACAAACGATTTTGTTAATAAAAAATATTTGTAGTAAATTCCAAATGGGTTTAGAATTAGTATTGTATTTGTGTTATTAAAATAGTTATTACCAAAAATGATCATAGATAAGATATTAGCAATATTTGAATATGTCCAAGAACACACAATTACTGTATTTTTACAAAGACAATGTTATTAAATAAATATCAGATTTTTATTTTAATATTAGAAAATATAATACATTTTTAGAATATTCAGTAGGATATATATATATATATATATATATATATATCTTTTAACATTTATTTATTTTCTATGAGAGTAAGACTCATGTACGAAGCTATTTTTATTATATTTAATGGAAAATATATATAAATACGTGGTAATTACAGGTGAATGGTGAACATTATATTTATATAAAGAGATCACTTAAGCCAGACGAAGACAGGTCGTAAACCCTGTAATTACCCCATATTTTCATATATTTTCCAGTAAATATATATGATATATAATATATGAGATATCTGAAATTTATTTAATAGATAAGATTGTTTAAAACTGCCATAAAAATACATTACAATTTTATTGATAAATTTATCTTATTATATTAAAACATGTTTATCTTTTAAAGTTTAATATTATTTTGTCATCGATGTCTATCTCGTAAATAGTTAATTCCACAAACAAGTAAACATTTCAATTCGAAGTTTCGCGCCAGTGTACGCAAAATGAGTATTTTGATTTGGTATTTTAATAAAATGTTGGCAGGCTGAGCCTCGCAGGTCGAAAGTCCCGCGGGCAAGGAATGCGTTACGAAATATAGACACTGTCAAACTATTTTATTCTCCGATAGCTATGAGAAATGATCGCACGGTTTTGAGAGGCATTTATTATTTTTTATGACGAATGCGGCCATTAGTGGGCGCACGGTAGCCACGACACCCGGAAAACAATGAGGCGATTTATCAACGCGGGTGCAGCACGTACACGTGTATAGAATATGGACGATCAAGATACGTTCATATAAATGTTTCCAGTTTATTCTTTTATCCGGCTGCTTTATTTACACTTTGTTCTCTGATTAATACACACCCGAGTCGCTTCTCCGAGCCGGGCCCGCGTCCGCGTAGATCCCCAATCTCTCATTAGGTGTCTCGAGTCCGCGCCCCCGCGCCCGCTTATCCGCTTCACGGGGTTGATAGCGAGGCTTGACCCGGTGGCGTAACTATAAAAAAAAACATTGAGCCCCAATGCAAAATGGAACGGAACGGCAGTAGGTCGGTGGGCAGAGAGGATAAAGCGCCACACTATTTTCTCATGACATACCATTCTCGCCACATCCACAAGCTGTTTACCTGGTCGTGCCAAATCTCCCGCGGACGTCCTCTATTTGTGGTTCCACCAACACTTGTGTCATACATCTTTCTCACATATATAGTCTCCTCATTTATTAATTCTTGATATGCTTACTATGTATGTAAGAAGAAGATTTAAAATAGTAAGAAGAAATTGATTTCTTGTCTCATATAATATTCACATTTTCATGAAAAAAATACATAAATGCATTTTTAAGCATTAATTTTAATAAAGTATTTTTGTTTCCACCTAAATTCGAACCTGTATCTTTGTGTTAAAATACCACAGAAATAAGTGAAAAAAAAATGGAACTTCACAATAATAATGTATTCTCCTTAATAATTAAATTTTTAATCAATTTTCATGTACGCGTGCTGAATAATCCGGTCACCTAATATGCACTCGCAATAGAAAAAAAATCCTTACTTCGTGTTCGGTATTTATGACAGATGCACAGACCGCTGATGTCCATGCGCGTGTGGATACTCCATTAGGTTTACGTTACCCATCTGCCCCCCCCCCCACCTTGCTTATACCCTTTACCTCAGAACACAACGTTCCACTGGTTTTGTACAGTTACTGTTGCCGTATGTTTCGGTTTTCTCGCAGTTCGTGCCGAAGATTTACAATCACTATTGGGTGATGCACAGTGCTGCAAGAAGTTTCAGGAGAGCTGTGAGTACAGCAAGAAAATCCAGGTAAGTCGTGTTCTTCTTGGTTGATTATTGAGCCCTTATTGTTCTGTCCCTATACCAAATTAATTCCTACCATTCTTCCTTCATCCTGTATTCCCCATTCCTTCGCGATAGTTTGATACTTAATTCAAGATGTTAGCGGGGTATTACGTACTTTATACACCGATAATGAATTCTAATTTGAAGTAATTCCATTTCTTACTGCGGTGTATTAAAAAAAATATATTAGCGCTGGAATTTTTTTTGATTTCGATTACTTTCTTATTAAGCATTAACTTTTTGGCCCTTGTCCAACGTGGGCCTCGATGCAATGCATTATATGCATTGGTATAGTTACATTCCTGGCTTAACTTTTTCAGTCTACCCACACAACGATTATTCTGTTGTTTCAGAGTCACTGTCACCCGGCATTGCTGAAACTGAAATTAAAGTATTTGACTTTTTTTTAAATATTTTTAAGTACACACTTTTAATTTTTTTCGTATACCTCTTTTATGTAACACTATTTATGAATATGCTCAAGTATAACGACACTGACACAATAATACAGTGTGAATATTATGTTCCGTGCCGATTTTGTTTGACCATCATTTTGGTTTGGCAGATATTTGTCAGTTCACATTTAGTAATCGTAGAGAGTAGTTGATTACAATTTATTATAAAGCATTTTATATCTCATAAACGGTTGAAATCATTAAAACATTTTATCTGAACAATAATAGCAATGCTGTAACTATTAATGGTGATCGCTATCGTCACATGCTGGACAACTTCTTGCTGGCTGAATTAGATCGATTGGACTTGCAACATATATGGTTTCAACAAGATGATACTACCTTATACACAGCCCGAGTTACGCTTGAAATTTTGCAAGTAATTTTTCCCGACCACATAATGTCAAAAATAGTGATATCGACTGGCTTCCTCGATAAACTGATTTGACGGCTCTTAATTATTTTCTGTAGAAATACTTAAAAGGAAAGGTCTACTCCAATAAGCCAACAATAATTTCCCGATGCTGTAGGATAGTATTCGAAATGAATTTGCTGAAATAACACGCGAAATGTGCGAGAATATTATGAAAAATATGGTTAAAAGAGCACGCATTTATGCTGCTACCAGAAGCGTCCACTTGGCCAATATCATATTTTATTCATAATTGTAATAAATAAAATAATTAATAAATAAAAACAAAATTATAAAATTATGTTAAATTTCTTAGTTATTTAAAAACAACATTGGCCTGGAACATAATATTCACTCGTTTTTTTTCACTTTATTATACCATTGTCACTGCTAAAAGATTTAGTGGCATGGGCCATATTTTAAGACAGAAATAACCCATGGACAAAAAAAATACGTTAATGAAAAACATAATCGGAGCAGTGGGAGTGTCGTAGCCAAGATTGGTAGAGTACCTTAGAGCATAGCAGAATCATGGGGAGAACTTCTTCCGGCCTTGGATCGATAATGGCTGAAGATGTTGACGATGTTATAAAATTATCATATTAGGTGTATTGGATAGATATTATTTTGTTCTAAGTGCTTTGTACAATTAAAGTACAGGTGTAAATATATATCTATAGGTGGCGTAAAATTATTGAAGGATGATATTATTAAGACAAAAAAATATTTAAAATTTACAATAAATACTTTTCGAGATATGAAATAATTGATCAATTTTTAACGTCTATTAAAAAAATTATAGAAATATAATTAGTAATATAATTTCGTATATATCTTGTGTATCACGCCTCCGGAAATTTGAAAGGAAAATGAAACACTATACTGGAAGTAAAGTATCAATTTCATTTGAAATATACGAATGACGTCAAATACGGTGCTTAAATCAAGAAAAAGGACTACACGTCGTCATCATGGAAGCAGTTAGGTACTTTGAATATACGAATTTACAAAGAAAATACTACTTTGTTACATATTTTTTAATACGAAACCGTCTTATGTATGTTCGTCTTTCGCATCAGTTCTTTGATAGGTTTTTAACAATAGTTTCTAAGTAATGTTGTTGATTGATAAGTTATAAATCTCAAACAATTTAATTAAAAATATATTATAATATTAATTATGAAAATAAAAAATATATTTTATTGCAATCATATTTTGGGAAAAATATCTATTGGAAATCTATATGATTAGCAATATTTATCTGAATGTATATCAATAATAGTAGATACTTAATTGTTATATTTTTTTATTAATTTAGTTTAATATACAACTTTTGTTAAATATATATTTTAAAAATATGATTAAATATAACTGGAAGCCATGTGGATATTGTTTACACTGGTTATCATAAGTAGTCGCCACATCAATTTTACGTAATACTTTCTTATATATAACTGATAGTATGTTTGTCTGTCCCTTTGGCATCTAAATTAAATTTTGCATAGTTGCTCTTTAGGACCATTAAAATTTTTCATAGATACTCTTTAGAAACTTGCGCAAAACACGGACTCCCTCCTTATATGAACACCTTACCCGCTACTTCTAATATAAATATGTATTATATTAAATAAAATAACAATCACTTTGTATGAAACCACGAAATTTATTATACGTCAACCGGTTTCGCTTATCTCTAGCTTCATCAGGACGTATTTAAAACTGATCATAAATACACTTATATACATAAAGAGGGATATAGAATAGCAGCCCCATATTAGGTTTGTTTCCTTTAAAATCAATTTAATATTAATCAACACTGTACTTTCCCCACCCTTAATGTTCTGTTTATCTGTATATGTATTCTGTCTCTCTCTTTCGCATATAATTTTATATTCTGCCTCCCTTCATATTCTATTTAACTATATATGTATTCCGTTTTTTTCTTTCACTTGTAATTTAATATTTTATCTCCCTCTTTATATATATATATAAGTGCACTCTTTTTGAATTTATGATTAGTTTTAAATATGTCTTGATGAAGCTTGAAAGCTTGAAGCATGGTTTCATACAAAGTGATTGTTATTTTATTTCATATAATATGTCAAACCACAAAGTGATTGCTTTCTACGAAAATATAAAAACGTATTATATTGAATATCATTGGTTCTTAATTTTGTTGCACTCTAGGATTCTGAGGAAAATATAGTCACCCTACCAATTCTGCAAATATAGCAACTAATTAGGACCTGTGCAAAACAACGGCAGCTTTCTCCCCCTTCCCTTAAACTCCTATTTGAAATCATAACCGCTAATACAGTTGTTCCGTAAGTCTTTTTCATTTCGGTTCATTCGCTACACCAACGCAACGAGCGGGAGAGGGGTGGAGGGTATGCCGATCGCTAGTCGCGTCCTTAGAAATTCAGTCACTATGGAACTAGTTGCTCGTGAAATTTTCCCTGGAAAATTGTTATCTCGACGAGGTGACATAAAATAGCCTCCATGTAGCCCCGACTTGACACCAATGTACTTTTTCCTATAGGGCTACCTTAAATCAAAGATATACAGTAACAATCCTCCCACTCTGAACCAATTATAAGAAAATATCCGAGTAAAAATGGCAATGATCACGTGCCGAATAGTTCTCAGAAATGTCTCCCGTTTAGAAGAGTTCCAGCGAAATACCGGATCACGTTTAGAAAACACTATTTTTAAGAAATAAATTTTCATTTATTTATTAATCCCATTCATTATTATATCACAGAATTTTTATTATGAAAAAGATTTTTGGAACACCTCGTACAATATAAAATTGAGAATAGTGTTATGGTTGTTTGAAATGGTGCGGATAGTAAAAGGAATTCTACTCATTGTATGAGAAACAATATTTGACGTCATCTCTCCTAAACCTGTTTGTATCACAAAATTATATTTTCAAGTGCTTTTGTGCAGTTGGCAAAACAATGGTTTCGATTTCACAATTAGTAGGTAACCATCCGACAAATTTACATAATTAATGTATTATACAAAAACTTGTTTAAACTATATTGAAAGAGACAAGGGAGATAAGATTATTAAATGTAATTAATTGCAGCAATATATTCACGTCAGTCGATATGAATAATATCGTAGAAAGCAGTCTATGAATAAACGTTGCTTTTAAAATTTACAGGTATACCTAGCTGCGCTATAATGAGATAATAAATAGTCTGATAAATGTTCGTTTTCTTTCTTCAGTTACCAGATCTGTCCAGTATATTATAATTAAACAAATTTTAAAGTGTTAATTACATTTTGAAATTGTTATTCAGATTGGTGCTACCTACGTATATATCTTTAAAATAATTAGTATTGTGTTATTTTATTCACCGGAATTTTTAAAAGTCATAAAAAATAGATGTGAAAAAAATGCGGCAGAATTGTATGTAACACAAGAATTTTTAAAATCAGAAAAAACAAGAGTGACAGAAAAATGTTACCAACATAAATATATATATATATATATATGAAACTGGCGTCTCTTCTAGGTTAGATAGCATTTTTCGTAGATGGTTTCCTTGAGGAAACCTAGACCGACGTTTCGACACGGTAACACGTACTATTATCAAGGCGTTGCCTCAATAAACTACGGTACAATTGTACTTTTTTACACACAGTCGAGTTTTAGTTCGAAGTCAATACATTACTAATCTACTCGGTATCTTCCTTCATATGCTAGTTGCGAGTAACTTTGAGGCAACGCCTTGAGAACGGCAATGTTTCCTCAAGGAAACCATTCACAAAAAACGCCATCTAACCTAGAAGAGACACCGGTTGCTTACACTAGTGCTTGCGGAAACCTTAAATCAAATACAGTGAAATCTCAATCGATCGTTCCGAATAATCGTTTTCCCGCATGTATCGTTTATTTCTTCCAATCCCGAATTTATTTCATACAAAACATCCAAAAATAGATCGCATGGATCGTTCCTCTATGCATAATTTTACCGCATTAATCGTTTAAATTACGCAGCATACAATTTGTTTCAATTAACGGCACTCGTAAACAATTAGAGAAACATTCGAGAAAGAAAGAGAACGCTGCTGCTCACTGCCGCTTGAAATTGTAAAATACAAAGTTCAGTTTTTTACAAAAATTATTTCTGTGCAGTATTCCAATATTATTTTTATTTAAACACATTCATTTACATGTGAAATGTGTATATTTTTTAGAATATGTATTAAACTATGTATAATATGTATTAAAATTTAATTTTTTTCTGTATTCCCGCATTCATTGTTTACCCGTATTCATAGTTTATTTCAATAGGTCTTATCGAAAACGATAGATAGAGGTTTTACTGTGTATAAATATATATATATAGCGAAATAACTCTTAAGATTTTATATAGGTACAGCGTCACAGGACAGACACATTTCTGGGTTTTTATTTTATTTATTTCTATCTTAGAGGATTCAAGTATTTCATCATCACCCACTTATCACGCGCACAATAATTCAAATCATTTCTTGTGCGCACACTTGGACATAATTAAATTTTGTTTATAAATGAAACCGATTTGACAGCCCAAAATAAAATATTAAAAAACAATAAATCCATTCAATTTGATTGAACCAACAGTTGGTTGATGACCCAACAGTCAGAAACACGTCCACTCGAATACCTCCCAAATAAAACAACAACCAGATACACATCTGGATTGCTACCGTAAAGCCAACGTGATTTTAATGGCCATATATTTCTTAACATATCTTAACATTTAAACTGGGGCGACGGGGCTGGCGTCCTCTTAGCATTTGAATATGAGCGGGAACGGTGTGACCAACCACAGTCCATCACAGGTCAGGGAGCTTACCTTAAGCTCCCTATCTGTTGTTCAGTGTTCACATGATATGACAGACAGACACACTACCTGTTTTTCAATCTAGTTAATAACTTTGGATACTTACTGTTTTTTTAATGGTATACTTGAGATTAAAAATGTTAATATCAAACATTGAACGTGATTTTATTAAACCTACGAGTACTCATTATCGATAGATATCATATTAAAATTACATAATTTTAATCTATTAATCAAAATGTGAAGTATTTCTGTTTACGGTAGTAGTTTGCAGTGATTATTTATCATCTCAAAGTATTATGAGTTAATTTTGTATTTGGGTTTTTTATTGAAATTTAATTTAATTAGCCTCTAATTTATCGTAAAAAGACTTTTTTTAAAAGTTATAAAAAATAAAGAAATTAAAACTAACAATTAATTCGATAATTCAAAATACTGTGATATTTTTTTTACAATTACGACTGCTCGATATAGAGGCTGACCGACCTAAATCAAATTTTGTGCGAGTCCCCCAAGTACCTATCTAACTTTTTTGAAACATTTACAATTTTAAATCAAACTAACTGATTATAATACGAGTCCGGAGGCTAATCATTTTATGTGGTATTGCAAAATACACATACACACACACACACACATACACACGCATATACATATATTTTATTTCTTGACTTGTCATAATTCATCTTCTACCCAAAGCGTTGTGTAAAATTTGTAATAAATTAGTAATTATAAATAAAAATATTTTTTTCAACGGTTACCGCGTTATATCAATCAATATTCTACGTAATTTCACGAGGTGTTCAGTAAATTAAATAATCAATTTTTATTGAACTTTTATATTAACAATAATACAAGTTTGATTTCAATTTGCAACTTCTGTAAAATAGAGTATACTTTGTTCCTTATTCCGTTTCCTATTCGGTAAAAATATAAAATATTCAATATGTAAACACATCTTCGAAAAATCATTTCAATTAAGGGACATTAATTATTTTCCACTATTACTAGTGAATTAATTATCACATTTTTAGATATTTGACTGAGATTATAGTAATGTTGTAGTCTAGGATACATTGATGGATTGGAGGGTGAATTTTAAAAATGTATTTCTGCATGCGCGCGAGTTCAATAATACAACGCAACATATTAAGATTCAGTATAGGTAACTTTAAAATGGTAATAAAATAAAATTACGGGAAGATTAAAGTGCTTGGTTTTATAATTAATGGTGTGATATTTTAATCTAATTTTTAAACGCGAAGCACACCGTAACTCGTCTCAATACAACGTAACCCACATTATATTATTACGTAATATTATTAGATAGCACTGTTCCACTAAACTGCCTATAAACAATTAATATAAATATAATAACAATTACTACTAATTAACGTTTGAATATAATTTAGTTATCTAGCATTTGAATAGTGTTTTGTCAAATATTTTTTATTTTACCTACTGCATAATTATTTTTTTATTATTTCTAAATCTTTTATTTATATAATTATTTTTTTTCATAATATTAAAACAACTTAGTGATTTTAGTTTTATTATAAATAAACAATCTTTTACGAGTATAATATAAAAAAATTAACCAAAAAACATTACCAATTTAGGAGGGATATTTATGATTATTAGTTTTGAAGGTTATTAGATGATTATTTCAGAAAAATCCTACACATTTGAAGTAATTATATAAATATAAGCAGTCGCAATAATTATACAAGCACACAATACATAATGCATATATTTATGAATATACATAAGTTTAAATTAAATTCTGGTTCCATAAGTTGATCGTCCGTCGGCAACTTATTCCGGCATAACCTGTCTACTAATCTAAAATAAAATTCAATAGATGTTTTAAAATAAATTAACGTTCGTTACAGATAAATTTGCTAACGTCGCAGGGCACTGTTTTATTTTATTTTACCATACTTTAAATCAAATTAGAGCTACTTTTAAATAAGAGCGGTGACTCCTAGTAAACGCGTACTTATTGCTACTAAAATTAGTCATTGTATTTGAATAATATAATTTACTTAGACATTTTTTCACGCTGTAATTGCTGGAAAAAAAAATCTTTGATTATTTTACTCTCGGGCGTGACTCGGTAGCTATCGGATGCCGGAATGTCATTATATTTATCGAATTCGTACAGTCAATCAATCAATACACCAAAACACAATGCCGCATTATTCGTTTAGCTATTGTAACAAAGACCTGGTTTGTTGGTTTTCAAGTATAAATTAAAAGTCTCACGGATTTGTATATTTATTATTGAATATTACCGGGGCTCTTTTTTTTGTAACCGATCAGTTAGAATTTATTGATCAAATTTGTTTAAATTATTTATCGAATGCGTCAAAAAAATATCAAATCTACATTTTGTTATTTTTGTCTGAGTTGCGCTATTTTAGAGATTTTAGTTTGTTAATTTTTATAGTGCCATTGCATCACTGCGAGAGCTCTGTCGTGGACAGCGTATCCCATTTTGCTGAAATTGTATGATAACCTTCATGATCTATTTGAGTAAATAATAAGATGACTTATTCGAATGTACAATAAAACATCAATAAATGGTTAAATTTTGTTATTCAATTTTTGCCACCTTTACAGAAGTGGCGATTTTTGATCTAGAGTTATTATTATTATATCATTATTTATATATTTTTGCCGTGTGACCCACCTTTACAGAGGTGGCGATTTTTGATCTAGAATTATTATTATATCATTATTGATATATTTTTTTATTATTATATGCTTCGGTGCATTTTTCTGACATAACATTTAGCTAGCGGTACAATATTTATGCTTCCATTTAACGTCTTAATTACGAACTTCCTTTTTCAATATTTTAATAAATATGTATGCAATCTGATCAGATCTTAATACCGTAAATCGTTACCGGGATTTACTCAGAAATATACATTGCTTTAGCCCTATTATATTTTTAAATTTATGATGAAATGCTTCGTGTTTTTTTCTTTCTAGCATTATTTTTCCTCAGGTACATTGAAAATCACTATCATTGTACAAATAATAATATGGTAGATAGTAGACTGGTAGGCGATAAAAATTTTGTATCATAAATATTAACAATGATTTTAGATTTATTTTTAATTGATATGCGTACCTTTGAAAATTCAACAAAATTGTGTAATTATGTAAAAAAACGATAACTGAATAAATTATTATATATTTATGATATTTGAGTATGTCAAAGAACACATAATTATTAGACTTTTACCTACATAGGCATTGTTATTAAGATAATTTATAGATATCTCATAGAGACGAAGCTATTTATATTATATTATATGGGAAGTATGGAAAGTATAGGTATTATCCGTCTTCGGCAGGCTTTCACTTTACACACAGTAACGTTCACCAATTCTACCCACAAGTAAAGTGTGTGTAAAGTGATCACTTAAGCCTGCCGAAGACAGGTCGTTAGCCCCGCAATACTCATACTTTCCATACTTCCCATATGGTATGTAAATTGAATGTAGTATAATACTTGTGCTTTCTGGTGTATTGGTTAATTTAAGGATTTTTATATTGAAAATGAATAAAAGTGAATATAATATAAATAGCTTCGTCTCTATGATATATCTATAATTTGACTTTCTATTATATATTCATTTTAAGCATTGTATGTTGTGACTGCTAAATTGTAGTATTATTTTCCAAGGCTCATCAGCCTATATATTTATATAGACTGAAAGTATTCGATCTTTTACGCTTATCTTTAATATTGCAATCCGTTACATACAAAGTATGTACCTATACAATTATTATAAGCTCGAAACTAGAGGTAAGCCGGCTACCTGGTGACTGAGAATTGTGTTCTATCTTCTTTCTGAAGACCAGCAAATTAATAATATTTTTAATGTCGTTCACCAAGATACTACATAAGTTCTCAAATACCGTTACCGTTGCAATGGTACCAAACATATGTTTTTGTGTACGTAACAACGAGTATTAAAAAAATAAAAAATCATATTCATGGAACTTTTGTACGAATAACTACCGTCGCTTTGCTTCCCTTTACTCCGCTAACGCTTATTAATTAATCTTACCTTAATTTCGCATATACATAATAATCTTTTTCGCGAGTGTTAGTATACGCGCCGCGACGCTTGTTCTTGTGGTGGAGAGGAATCAACAAATGAACCAGCATCCGGCAGACGAAAAGTAAGTGCCTTCCTTTCTTCCTCATATTTCTACCATAAGTATGTTGGTGTAGTGGTCAAGACGTTGGCCTAGTGATCTAGTGGTCGGGGGTTTGCGCCTCTTTCCAGAACACCAGCAAGTTAGTCCTATTTTCATAGCACAAGAGTTTCGCTTAGTTTGAAAATAGTAAGAATATTTTTAGGAGAACACATTCTTATTGTGAAGTTGTAATTATTCAGAACATAGTTCTGTGATATTTTAAATATGAATTAAATGTATTAATTATAAAGATATACTTACAAAATCAATATTATCGAAAAATAAAAACATTGTTGTTGCGCTACCGGGATTCGAACCTGGATCTCTTCCCTAACCGGGGGAGGTGCTTTATCCAACTAAGCTACAGCGGCACTATATATCTTGTATATCTTTATAATTAATACATTTAATTCATATTTAAAATATCACAGAACTATGTTCTGAATAATTACAACTTCACAATAAGAATGTGTTCTCCTAAAAATAATAAAGTTGTATCAATGTGTCCAAAATTTAATAAAAATGAATTAATAACTCTAGCGTCTGCTATCAGATTCACTCAAAGGTATTTGAGATTCTGTAAAAATAAGGTAGATGGCTCTGTCAAATGATGGAACGATTAAATGTATTGATATCAAAAAAAAGGTAACATATAAGGTCGAAAAATTGTCGATAAAAATAGTGCCGCTGTAGCTTAGTTGGATAAAGCACCTCCCCCGGTTAGGGAAGAGATCCAGGTTCGAATCCCGGTAGCGCAACAACAATGTTTTTATTTTTCGATAATACTGATTTTGTATGTATATCTTTATAATTAATACATTTAATTCATATTTAAAAGTAAGAATATTGTTGCGACATGTATTCCGTGTATGCATCTCTATTTTAATTTTAAAAAAATTCAGTGTACAACATTGGCCGTGTCAATTATTTAAAGCATTTTTAAGCATCGCAAAACAGTCACATTTCAACAACACTGGATCGAAACAAAATAATAATTTGTTTTACATTTAACGGGAATAATGAAATACTGTTACGTTCGATCAATTTTTCTTCATCAAATTATTATTAGAATATTTATGGTGGTCGGTGACGTGAGGTGTATTCCGATTTTCCACAGGGTGTTCGGGAAATTATTAATTGTCAGGCCTCCCGGATGAGCGCATCATGAATCTTCAAGACACTCGCACAATCAGCGCTGCGCCCCTTCTCAGTGTTCGCCGCTCGGGATCAGCGGGAGATAATATCTCTCCCCGCGGGATTCTGAGTTCCTCCGGTGACTTCCCCGGCTCCCAATTAGAAAATCAGTTTAAGAAAGTCTCGCGTATTATAAGTCCATCCTCGCAGCAGCGGGTCCCGATGTGAGGAAGTGGATTCCTAGATAAATGAAGAGCCCGGCTACCGTGCGTGGTAATTAACGAAAGCTTCCCGACCGGCCAGGGAGCCGTAGCGTGTAACGAGGTGGATTTATAATAGAATGTGCGCATGAATTAAAAGTGTCATATCTTGAATATTTTATCTCTTCAAAGAAAGCCGTGATTTTTATAGTTGTTGCTGTATATTTTAGTTTATTGCGTTTTTAACAAGCAGGTACTAATTATGTTTAACAGTTTTTATATGACTATTCTTAATAACAATTTATAAAAGAGATTTATATTACCTTCAAATATGTATAAACACACAAAGTTAATATGATGTTTGTACGTACGTATACAACTTATCAAAATACACATCTATGACTGAAAAATAACACGATTAAATTATCTTCACCTTAAGATCAAGGTAACTGTCGATTATAAAGTACTAAATATATGTAATACATTGGATTCGTATTTAGATTGACTTTGAAATATTTTGAAATATTATTGCATTACTTATTTGATATTTGGAGACATTTAAGTCAATGTCAGTAATACTTGCGTGTACGTACAATTCGAATACTTATACAGTTTTAAAAAACCCAAAACGATTCTTAGATATTTTTCTCATGTACAAACAAAAACGGAATTCAACTTGTTATGTGCATTATTTACTCAAAAAAATAGGGTCCTCCTAAAAAAATCTTACGCCACTGTTGTTACTTCAAATGTCGAAGACGAGATGGCTCAGCCCTTATCCCTCCCCTCTCAGAGATAAACACCGGGTTCATTCGGAGAAAATTATGTTATTGTTAAATTAATAATATTAAAACACGAAGATTTTAGGTAAGCAACATTATTTTTAAACAAATAATATATATCTCATAGAGACGAAGCTATTTTTTATTATCATATTTAATGGAAATATATGGAAGTATGGGTAATTTACAGGGCTTACGACCTGTCTTCATCTGGCTTAATTGATCACTTTATATAAATATAACGTTCACCATTCTCACCAATCAATCTCCATATCTATCAAATTTTTGAATGCTGTATATATGTTAATATGTGGAAACACTTTGAGTACCACTACACTAACGCCGTCTATGGACTAAATTTGATAATTCATTTCCCTGACACAGCATATATGTCGCAATGAGAATCTAAATATTTTTTGAAATTATTTATAGTAATATTCTTTATTTTTTAAATGTTTTTAACATAAAAGGTCGTAAGTCTTGTAATTATCCATACTTTTATATATTTTCATTAAATATAATTTTAAAAATAGCTTCGTCTCTATGAGATATCAATTATTTGTTTAAAAACAGTGCCTTTGTAGGCGAAAATCCAGTAATTGTGCGTTCTTGGACATATTCAAATATTACTAACAATATTTTTGGTTATTATTTACTGAGAAATATATAGTTACTACCTGGACTCGAAACCAGAACTTTATCTTATCGCAAGAATGAGTCTCCAATCATACCACGGTAACAATTTATTTTCTCGTCGAATTTTTAACTTATACTATAGTGAAACTTCTATTATATCCAATTAAAAACTTTTTTTCTGTTTATCCTTGTGAGTAATTGTTTTAATTATCAAAGAACTATGTCATAATTATAAAATTGCAATTAAATAATAAAAATGAATTTTTATTTAAAAATATGTAATAATAATGATTATTATCTCTCGGTTCACATGTCGTATTTATATATAATATGATAAATATTATATAATGACAATTGATAATGTACTATTTATATTGATACTGTTTGTACTAAAAAGGACCATTGTTGCCAAATATTAGGTCTTAAATATTCTATAATAAAAAATAGAGATTAGTGATTTCACTTAGCGCTGAACTGCCGGCCTGAAAAATACACGTTCCACGATCAGATTAACACAACAGATTAAAGACCGACGTTGTTATTTAGAAATAAGATAATTGTTTTCATACTTCTCACTTTTAATATGTACTTCCTGTTGTATGATAAACCTAAATTTGTCCGTATATTGGCAGTCGTGCATTACAACTTTATAACTGGATGAAATAAATAAGTAAATACAAATAATGATTGCTGTATACTAATCTGTGAGGCCATAACCCTCGGAGTTCCCACTGGCGTCAGGGGCCAGCCATGACACTCTGGCTACCATATACATTTCTGTCTTATCGGCTCATTAATAAAAAGCTTAATCGTTCGTGGCTATGTAAGGTGACGCTTTGCCGCCGTATCTCGCGTCATCTTCGGTGCATCTCGATTCAGACGGCCGCTGCTGTCATCTGTGAAGAGGAGAGCTCGCCCGCCGCCGCAGCCACCGGCTTTATTGCGCCATTCAGGGAAACATATGTCCGAGAGGATCAACATATTTATGTGGTGTTTAGTTGTCTTTCATAGCTGAATATGTTGGATCAGTTTTTCGGTCGTGCCCGAGCGTTGATGAAGTGAATGCAGCAAACCCTTTGAGACACGTTTACAGAACAAGAAGCGATTGACAAACCGACAATTAACACCAAACATATATTATTAAATTCACATGTACCTACGTACTTACATCATGTATAAATTGGGCATTTTACAAACTTATTTTTCTTTAACGGCTCTGAAGTCCACGGTCGCTGTCTCAACGGAACGCCGTACGTCCCTTAACATTGCCGGGCTTTTTATATTAATTATAATAAATTTTTATATTAAATAAACTTAATAATTTATACGTAAATATAAGTAGCTCGTTAGACTCACGGATAGTAAACCGGTGGTCGGGATTTCGAGCCTCGTTCCAAGAAATCACAGACTTAGTCCTACTTTCATAGCATACGCGTTAGAATCGTTTTGTTATTTATTATTAGCATCTTTGTTATTGTTTATTAGCATATCTATTTTTTTTATAAAGAAAATAAATTAACCTTATAATGAAAACAAAATAGATAATAAAAAAACGCATTACGTATCTCAAATATCGTGTATCACAATGCCCATGCATTAAAAACGTTTTTCCGGTTCGAAAAAAATATTCTTAAATTCAGATAAATAAATTAACGAACTCCGGTTTCCCGGGGAAGCTAACCACTGCACTACCGACAAATATGAATGAAACGTGAAAATAGACATATTAAAATCTTTTAATTAATGTAAGTTTGTTATAAATTTCAACTATTTTTAATTTGTAATGAAAATATAAATGAATCTATTAAATGTTTACACAACAAAATTAGCGTTACATAATAATATCATACTTTGACACTATTGTTCATTAGAGGGTGGTTAAATTGGCAGAGTGCTAGCTTAACACGTTAGGGGTATCGAGATCGACACTCATTGCTATCAAAATATTTTTGATGACAAAAAAAGGTTTTGAAGGCGTCTGGAATCGATCTCGGTACATTTATAACGCACTATTTAGTGACAAATTTTACCCGCTGAATAAACATATTCTATATTAATATTACAAAAGTTATATAAAATCAGTCATTATTCCAAATTTACTTAATTTACAGATAAATACATCATTAAATACTAATTTAATGTATTAATTATAAATATACACATATAAAATCAATTTGGTCGAAAAATATTGTTTTTGCGCTACCGGGATACGAACCTGGATCTCTATTTCCAATCCGGGAAGTACACTACCAATTGTGTTATAACGCCAGTATTTTTCATGACAAATTTTCGAACCTATATGTTACACTGTTTTAAATTAATACATCTGTCGTTCCATTATTTTTACGGAATCACAAATACCTTTGAGTAAACCGACTGCAGACGCCAGAATTATCAATTCATTTTTATTAAATTTTGGACTCATTGATACAATTTATATTATTAAGGAGAACACATTCTTATTGTGAAGTGGTAATTATTCAGAACACAGGTTTGTGATGTTTTAAATACTAATTTAATGTATTAATTATAAATACATACATATAAAATCAATTTTGTCGATAAATATTGTTTTTGCGCTACCGGGATATAGAATGGAGTTTATTTGATTGTCAAACTTCAATAAACATTTAAAATAACTTCCAGGAACCAAAGTAAGGCCCGTTTTATATATAATAAGGTTCATTATTTATAAAAAATCATTAATTATATTTTATGTTTCATAATTTATCTATAAGCAAAATATATAATATGTAAATTAAAATATCGTCCCGTGTTACGTGTTATGTTATAATCGTGCATCACTTAAAGGTAATATTTATACGATATATTAATTTAGATTATTTTGCACCTAAAAATTAACCCCCAAATATAATATCCAAATATATTTTTTTTACATATGTACTTTCATAAGTCTTAACCAACCATTTTAAAAAAGCTTTTAAAGTTCATCTTTTGAAACCTTGGATAAACTTATAATTATTTAAAACTTAGATACACAACCTTGGATAACAAACTTATTTTGTAATTTCGGATATGTGATTTGATTCAGTTTTTTTTTGCCCTCACCCGGATGCATCAGACGCGCAACGAAGCGCAGTCAGGAGGACCTGTGGCGAGTAGTCACCGCTTAGGCCCGATTGATCAGTAGTAACTTTTTACTAACGCCTGTGGTTAAAATCGTTCGTGGGTTGTTCGAACGTAGAATCTACTCTTGTCGAAGCATAGATGTAGATGTCTATAGGCGCGACAAATAATCATGAAATATGCTTTATTTTATGCATTATCTATGAATTTTTTCATCTAGGCATTAGAAATCTGTCACTTTGACGGGGTATTTTTGTCGTATTATGTGCTAATGTATATTACACAACGCGATCATCATCGAACGAACTCACATCACTAAAATAGCGGGATATTGAATGATTAATTGTCCTATAGTGCAACTTTCAAAGTATCAATGTGTCAGATGAGTTTTGGAACAGCTGTGAAGAGTCCGCCATTTTTAACTACCGAGTCTCGCTTTTACTATCGGATATCGGTGAATAAAATGAGTTGTACGGGATGCACTTCTGGGAAATAAATATTTTTTACCAACGATCAAACAACTCAATTTCGCAATTTTCACCCTTTTTTACTATAGTTAAAAGTTACTACTGATCATACAATAGATGGTACCATTACATGACGCATGCGTGAAATCCATTGACTCGGTGTTGCCTATTGGCAAGGCGTCTCTCAGAGCATCCGTTCCCTTTTTGGCCGACGCCCACATCATATGCATTTTTTATATAGCTAACAATTAACCTCGTCCCAACTTACGACTATATTATCCCCGCTTTTATTTCCTGTCTTATCTCTTATTCGCTCGGTCACGATACGGATCCACCAAAGTCCAATCGACTTCATTAACACTCGCCATTAAAATATACATTGAAAGTAGAAATGTTACAATGCGGTGTGGTTTTACAAGGGTTAAATAAATCCACACAAAATGTTTTTTCCGGCGAGGATACTTCATAGGAATGAGAGACGGGTTGTTTATGTATATTTTCCGAATGGCGGTGTACCAATATAAATTACGAGTAGAACCGAATAAATTTACATTTCAGTTAAAACAAACAGCGAGCATTTAGCTTCATGCATTCATATATTCGATATTTTTGTCTGCATTTTATTTATGCCGGTGTATCGGTAACATAATTCCGATCAAAAATTCTAATAAATTGCGCGCGAAAACCTTCCCACGTGTTCCCTTGACAATGGACGCGGGTATTTTCGCACTCGCGCCGTCGCACTCGGCCGCCGCCGGCCGCGGCGCGCCGGAGAGGGACGCGCGCGGGCCGCGGTCCGCCGGGGGAGCTTTTCATTTGTCACGGCCGATGCGCGGGAATTTATGGTCCGATTGTCTCTGGAATATTCCTGCGACCGATTCGGCTGTAGGTTGTGGTGTTGGCATATGACGAAAAAAGAATGACCGAGGAGGGAGGCCAAAAGTTTTGGCGGAGTCGATACGAGCAGAGAATTATTGCTGTACACCATCTTTCTTCTCGGTACGTGTTTTCCACAAGTAAACAAGATTATTTTATTTATATAAAAGTATTCGTATCTTATTATAAATGTAAACAATTTTAAAAATTATCCCCTATTTCTATAACAACAATACCTATAAATATGAAAAATGAAAATCCAATTGCAGTGGAATCAGCTTATTGTAATCACCTTGGGATCTGGAACTTTTGATAACAATAGCTGGATGAAAACAGTAAGGCTATGATAAAAAATATTTATTGAACATAATACGACTATTTCTCCAAAACTACATTTCTTTTAACTTTATTTTTAAAAATATAAAATTTATTTGAAAAATCCGTAATTCTCATATTCAAAGTTTTTTGCTCTGTATAAAACACCACGTCAAAAAATTTGTAGCGCATTAGTTGGAGGAGAATCAAAAATTTCTTCTTCTATATTCGTTATCTTTGTTAATTCATTCTCTTTTGAGTCATCATCTTCTTCTTCGTTTAAATAGGCAATCTACCCTTCAAGAGTGATTTGTGCCATTGATCGAGTTAAAACTTTATTTTATAGAAAAAAGTACAATAATATTATAGAATAGAAAATATTATATTACAAGTCAATACCATTGTTGTTCAAAAAATTTACTATTATATAGACTAATAAATAAGATGACACAAGTTAACCGGGAGCTGAAAATTACCATTGACGAGATTACTGTAAAAAAAACCTGTGATCCGCAATGAACAGGCAAAAAAGATCCAAATATAATTTGTACATTTTGTTACCATTTTAAATCTGTCATACATCGGGATATGGAGTTGATGAGGGAAAACTCCGGAAAGAGTGGCCTTCTTGGTCAGTTTATCAGCACATTCATTTCCATGAATTCCCTTATGTGTGAAGTCTTCATTCATCAGTGAGGATCATTTTGTAGGAATTTCCTACATCTTTTGTATCCACGTATTGATAACAATAGCCGAAGTTTGATGGTAATAGGCGGATTATTTTAAAGAAATTTTATGTACAGAGCTTCGGGACCAACTGATAATGATAACAATGATATTATTATCCGCGAATATAATATCCGAATTTCACTGTAATATTATTGATTAAATGTATTTTAATATTAAAATACTAAACAAAATTGTGCCACCCCTACCTAATTTATTGCTTTACGATTTAATTTATCTTTACTATTATTTATTAATATGCAAAAACAAATATTCAAACTCTGCGTTATTATTTTGAATATTTTTTGTCGTTAGAATTAAATAAAAAATACGACACAATCTACATTCTCAGTTCACACATTATTTTTATGTAAATCTGCTACAAAATATACCTATTTTTCATTACTCATTGTGGTATTACTACACCAATAAGATAAAATTGTAGGTGTGTAACATTTGGAAAAATTGTTTTATTTTTTTGGGAGATTGCTTATACGTATATAGTTACTGATTACGTCAATGTAAACAAATAATATTTTTTATTTATGTCATTTAAAATGAATTGGAAGTATGATTTTTTATTTTGTTAAGGATTCTTAACCTTTATTTTAGCAAAAACGCACGAATAAATCGGGCAGGTAATATTTATTATTAGTTATATTTTAATGCTACCGAAGGAAATAATTTAATGAACTTAAATGTTGTATTTATCTAATTACGAAACTCTTCTTAATAAAATACTCATTTTTATGTCATATGGTATTTTTATATCAATTTATTGAACTCTTTAATTCAGCATCGGTAATGAAAATTTTCGTCAAATAATTATCCAATAATTGGAAGCTCCTTTTTTGTAAATTAAGATTCTACCTTCTACTTTTGCCTCATCTTTTATCTGGATATGTTATTGGATTTGATTTCATTGGATGGTGTCATTTGCTATTTAAAAAAATCGACATATTCGCCAAGGTGGCCCCTGAATCTGGGTCTCAATAGATCCATATTTCAATGCCTTCCCCAAAACAAACCACACGTAAATAAAATATCGATGTAATTAAAATTATTCCATCTTTGTAAGTTAGGCGTTAAAACAAACAAAAATGTCATCTGGATGTATAAGAATCGTGGATAGACACAAGAATGTTATTTTATCTGTGTAATATGCATTTAAGTGAAGACGGAACGGATAAAACTTTAAATTCAATAAGAAAGATCATTAGCATAGATAAGAATAGATGACAGATGTCTTGTATGTTTTTTCTAAGATAATTTACACTTCATTTCATATTGAATATATATTTAAGTAAGTACTGTTATTGAATATATAAAAAAGAAAACATTTTGTAATCTTAACCCAGAGAAATTAAAAACATGTTCGTTTATGCCCTGCTTGCATCTCACAGACCTGGCCGTTTAAGCAAGCACTTTACAGCCACAAATGACACTGCCAAATCCAGAAAGTCATAAATATAGATAGGAAAGCGTACTATTATTACGGATTTGGATATTTTACACTTGCATTGTACATTGAATAGATTATATTTAACTTTTGATCATTTTAACATATTATCAACAACTAATGTATAATTGGATTGTATGCACATAATATGGTACAGTCAGTGGCGTACAGTAGGTATAGACTTAGGTTATGCTGTTACCATGATATTATATAATATTATATGTGCTACATTGTACATAGGTTTATGAACTTTCGTTAAACCGACATCTATAGGCAAAATAAATCCATCATAATAAAAGTCCATTATTCTCTAACGCAATGAACAATCATGGAAACAACACGTTTAGTAAGGTAGCAAAATTTTGAATTAGTAAATGAGGAAGTTGATGCTTCGATCGGCTCTAAGCCAAGTTCAAAACCTTTTAAACGTCATTCTGTTAAGAAACAGCATAAGCAAGGACTCCGTACAACATGGATCAGCTGATCCATTTCTGACTGTCGAGTGGAATTTTCAATTCAGTAGGTAGCAATTGTATAGCTTGAATAGAACGATACATTAAAATAGTGTCTAGCAATTGTAGTAGCTATAATTGAAGAATAACCCACTAGAGGACTACAGCACTCCGGTGGCGTCGCGCGGTAGCATCCAGAACTAGGCAACTAATGATTCTACTGAAACACGGAGAGCGCTAGCGTAATTTTGTTTGTTTCCCAGAATTTTTAGTTATGCACTGCTTTTTTGCTTGTATGCAGTGCACGCCCCTGAGTACAGTAATACTATATAGTATAGTATAGTACAATATAGTATAGTATAGTGGAACCTCTCATAACGAGCATAATTCGTTCCAGAATCTTACTCGTAATGTGAGACACTCGATAAGCGAAACAATTTTTCCAATACAAATTAATGTAAAATACGATAATGCGTTCCATGCCGAAAAAAATACTACTTATTTTTGTACTAGAAAGCTGTCTATAGACATTTGTTTTTGCCGACGCTTCAAAATTTGGTGAAAATGTGACACAGCATTATCATTCAATAAATTTGTAACGCGCATAGCCACCACCCTATTAGGGTGATGGTTCTCAATATACGACCCAACAGTTTCACATGCTTTCAGCATTTCTCTTATTGCGCCGGAAGATTGTTGCTTTCCTGCCTCTTCCACAAACAAACTCTTCTCCACAACTTTTTGCTGTGAAACACGATTCAACTCGGTCATTATTATCCACTTTCAGTCCCGTGCTATTGGCCAAAGATACAATCTACAGACTCCACAGACACTGTCTCAAACCGCTCAAAGTCACATTTGACAACGCTCTCTGGCCAAAGTTTCATCCGAGCAGAAATGAGAGTCCTCTCAACAAGCAAGACACGGAGTGGCAGATTCATCTCAAGCAAATATTTTTTCACAGAAGGATCAAACACTTTATTGATCCAATCAATAAAAATGTCACGTGTCACCCAAGCCTTCTTTCTTGTTGGATCTTTACATCACATTTAGCCTGCTTTTTGAAGGCTCGTGAAGTTTCTGAATGGTAAACAAGAGCATCACTCGTTATGCGAAATGTCGCTCATTAAGGGAGTCGTTTTTTTAAAATTTGTTTTGCTCGTTATGCAAATTGGTCGTAATGAGAGGTGTTCGTTATGAGAGGTTCCATTGTATATTGAAGAGATTATTTTAAACTTTAAAATCGATCATTCTAACATGAGTATATTGTAAACAACTCATGTATATTTGGATAGTTTACACATAGAAAATGATTATTTTAACAAATTATCAATGGCTAGTTGTCGCCATGGAGAACGCCAAATGATTTTCATAAATAAGAGGAATAAATAATATTAACTTATATTTTTATTCATATCGAGATTACAAAGCATCATATACAAAAAATATTCTAATTGTTCAAGGTTTATACATTTTATTGAATGTTTCAATGATCACTTTGAATATAGGTATGTGCCATATTTTTATGAAATACGTTTCACATCAATAAACTCACTATGTTTAAACTAAGTTAAACGCCACTACCTTGTTGGTGTCTTAGATTGAGGCTCAAAGCCCTGAGACTACTGGCCGAGTGTTTTAACCACAAGATCAACAAGCACGTTTCATTACCAATTAGCGTGCGCTTGCGATAGAGTGATGTCATATTTTTTGGTGCAGTACGTAAGAATATTAGTTGTGTAGATTAGACTATTAAAACTGGCAATGATTAAGATCGTTTTAGTTGTTGCAACTGCCTTTATACGCCGTTGAAAAGTTGCGGAATAAAAATCGATTTCTATCTGGTCCGGATGAACTGTAATACAATCATTGTACAGCAGTTGTACGGACAGCAAATAATGCAATATTGATATTGGATATTCGTGCTCTGCTTCGACCACGATGTTCATTAATCAGGCAGATAGGCACAGAGTAATCCGCGACTGCCCCCTGTCAATGCGTGATGCTTATTGATTTGTTATCTTAGAAAGTTTTCATGGTAAAATTACGTTTAAAATCGTGACCTATAATAATACATCGTATCACCAATCGCTGCCTCGATCTGATGTCTAATAACAATTCCTTCAGGTGAAAATATTAAATTATTCGTTTACTTTTGTCTAAATCCTTTATCGAATTTATTTATTGTTCCATATAACGGCTTACAAACAATATACAAAAAATACTTTATACAAAAATATAAGCTCTTTATAGTATTCCATATATTTAACAAAATATAAATTAAATATACACAATTAAAGTTTGTAGCGATGTGTATATGTAATTTATTGATGAAATAGGCATTTTGTAAGAATGAGAGGTATTAAGGTGCATGTACACTAATAAAACTTGTCTCGAAACTTGCATAAAAGGTCATAGAGAGTCGGGCGCGAAACTAGCTCTCATTCGTTGCCGCAGAACATGCGTAAATTTAGCTTAGTAACCTAGAATAGCCGGTTACTAATATAAGACTTTTTTTTACGTTTTCGTGGATCAGAAGTATAACATAATGTTAACGTGTATGTATCTTAAATTGTCAGTGTATAGATGTTATTCAAACATTTATTTATTTATTAGACTTGATTTGTTGTGACAGAGGTGAATATATTATAATATAACAAGATATAATTATATTGCAATTAGGTATATACTCGTAGTTTATTGTGTGCGATAGAGTAGACTCCAACCCTGATATATACAGCATTGTTCTGGCTAATTTGCTAGACTGCCGTATGTGTTAAAGTAGCCAGTTTTTTCGTGCTGTTGTTTTATTTAATTCAAAAAGATAAAGATTCGACAGGAATAAAAAAAAAAATAGAAAAAAAAAAATGTAAAAAATCTCAGTGTTGTAGAACTAGTCAATTATTAGTGTAGACACTGTAATAAGATTATGTTAGAATGTTGGAAAGCGATGCTTCTGATTGATCTCTACCCAATTGGATCATATATTGGGTCTATATTTGTGTAACCTTTTTGGAAGTGAACGATTTCCAATTGGTGCTGAGTGTTGAACATTGGTTCAATAACTTGTTTTGTTTCCCGATTATTGTGGCTTGTGCACCAGTGTGGATAAAATTCTTTGTCCTAGAGTCTAAAGAGTGTATAGTCCCAAAGAGAAAGTGTTTTCTGTGCGAACAATGAAATGAAATTTTCTTTAAAAGCTATGAGGGTGTTTTATCGCGGTTCTTCAATAACTTGTATATAAAATGTTTTTTGGTGATGGCTTAGGAAATTATTTCGTTTTAACAGGAACCCGTTCATAGAAACAAAACTTCAATTTAGTGTCAATCACAGCACTACATAATACATGCTGTTAATATTCATTGAGTCGGGCCCATATTTTGACCACATCAAAACAGAGTTCATAATAAAAAAAAATAGCAAAGAGTTGTACATTTATATAGTTATGGTATTTATGAACGTAATAAATATATATGTATATAACATAATGAAATGAAACGATATTGACGTATTAAATACTGAAATTACGTGTATTGAAAAGAAAAGAGTAAACCCGTTTAAACACGAATGAAACACGGGTAAACCCGGATAAACACGAATGAAACTCAAGAGACGGTAAGATATGAATTAAGAAAGCCGTTGATAATAAGAAGAATAAGCCAAAGTAATTGTCGTTCATGTGATTTACGCATCGTCCATTAAAGTATTTAAAAAAATAATACCCTACTCTGTTCCAAATTCCAGACTTACCCATATGAGCAGAAGCTGTCAAAAATATGATTTATTATCTTTTGCCATAGTCAATAAATTGCTTGAAATAATAACTTCAAACCAGAAATGACTACTGTACCTATTCTATAATCAAACGCACTTATAATTTGTCAGACGGTTATACTACAGTACTTTACGACTATTAAAATCACACAGTTTGCCAAATATACCCTGACTTCAATGGTTTTCTGGAATTTATAATCTCAAAATCGAGCAGTTTAAGATTGTCATTGTTTAAAAATCACTGCTCATATGACACTGAAAAGCCATTTAACTTATTCAGAGTCAAAAATAAACATGTGTGATTTTTAAAATTGGCCTTGCCCTAAGGATACATATTTTAAATGAAGACGCCTATTTGTAAGTAAGACAAATTGTAAGTTCTTCACCCTTCTAAGGAAGTTTGTCTAAAAATCTACCCCGGACTGTTATTAGTCTAACATTGAATCACATTTCAAGAAGTCACGTGTATCAAACAGATTCGATCCCTGTGGGACTCCTACATTTATGGATGCATGAACGATGTACAACCGTTGGAGAACTATTTGTATTTATCTAATCCTACAAAAAATCATTAATCTGTTAATCATTAAAAATAGTGTATTTTAGCAAAAATAACATAGATATATCAAATCGTCCAAGATTTTTTTTCCGTCATCACTTTAGTACGTGTTTAATGTTTACATCTTCGATAGAAACCTATATCATTATTTTTTAGAGAAATTTTTAGTAGACTGAACGTTTTTAAAAATCTACCGTTCTCAAATATAAACACGACGTATCTCTGCGGTAAAATACTCCCCTTTTTTAAATTTTGTTCTGACGCATAATATATTTTTTTCATTTAATAGTAATGAGGTATTGTTCCCTCGAGTTTCATAATGACGAGGTAACTGTCAGGTGCTGTTAATCGCAAATCGCTCTGCAAAAACAGCCGTGCGCCATTAATTATTGAGAATATATAACATCAATAATGTATATCATGTCACCGGTATAAAATTGAAAAAAGGTGATCGACGAGCTCGAACATGCGAAAAGACAAGATGTGCTCCGATAAATATTTATTATTTATTTAATGTAAAATATTCCGCGGGTCGGAGCGAAGCAGCGATCTCAGATTCCTGACACAACACGACACAACACAACAATGGCCACTCGGCTGGGCCGGAGCTGTGCAGTTGCGACTATCGCATGGACTGCACCAAATTGGTCTGATAAATATTCCGACCGAAGCCGTTTCATATTTTATGCGTGTGTTACATTTATATATTCCCTATTGGACAGATTCTATTTAAAAAATTTACATTCATCGCAACATTCGATCGTAGTTTTCGCCTTCAATTACTGCAGTGGTTTCAACACGGCAGCTGGCCTCGTTTGAGCTTTCAACGACTTTCCATTTAGGCTGGCCGTGCTTTAATTACTAAGTCGACCACGGTCAATAGTACCCTTGTGTTTAGTCTCAATCCGGTAGTCGATGTATTCACTTTGCAGTGCAGTTGCAATAGTTGAAGTCATTATACAATCATTCACATTATCCATATTCATGTCCAGGAGAACACATTCTTATTGTGAAGTTGTAATTATTCAGAACAGACGGTCTGTGATGTTTTAAATACTAATTTAATGTATTAATTATAAATATATACAAATAAAATCAATTTTGTGAAAATTTGTCATGAAAAATACTGGCGCTATAATACAATTGGTAGTGTACTTCCCCGGATTGGAAATAGAGATCCAGGTTCGAATCCCGGTAGCGCAAAAATAATATTTTTCGACAAAATTGATTTTATATGTATATATTTATAATTAATACATTAAATTAGTATTTAAAAAATACTAGTTTATTTTATATAAGATATATAACGCAAGTTTTGATGGCACCAGAAATAAGAGCCGTCCGCGGCACGACAAGGTAAACTAGATACAAGAGGACATGTTAGAAGTCTCGACAATCGATGAGCTCGCGCGTAAAGATGTATCAATATGGATGAGGTAAAAATGTGTGTCAGGACAGAAGAGTGCTCTATCCTCTCTGCCTACCCCCGCGAAGAAACGAGGTGATAGTGGTTAGTTAGTTTTTTTCCAACATATTGATATATAATTAGCAATATTTGAATATGAGTACATACAATTACTGGATTTTTTACCTACAAAGGCTTGTTATTAATCAAATATCAAATGCTAATTAAATGTATTAATTAATTCTATTGAAAAAATTTGTCATCAAAGATACTGGCACTGTAGCATATTTGGTAATGCACCTTCCCCGGATTGGAAAAAGAAATCCAGGTTTGAATCGCGGTAGCCCAAAAACTATATTTTTCGATAAAATTGATTTTATATGTATATATTTATAATTAATATACATTTAATCAGTATTTAAAACATCACAGACCTATGTTATGAATAATTACAACTTCACAATAAAAATGTGTTCTCCTTAATAATCAAATATCAGTATACTTTCAAAAATTTGATATATGTGGAGATTGAGGGGTGAGAATTGGTGAACGTTATATATATATAAAGTGATCACTTAAGCCAGCCGAAGACAGGTCATAAGCCTGTAATTACACCATACTTCCATATATTTTCCATTAAATAAAATAAAATAATAGCTTTATCTCTATGAGATATCTGATATTTGTTATATAATTATGCAACCAAATAACTAAGTTAATTCACGTCCGCCATATTAAAGAATATATGTAGTAGTAATAGGCCAGATCGTAAGAAATAATTTATTAGTATACATATATACAAATTACTATATGTTTTATTTATTTTTAAAACAAAAAAGAGAAGTAATTATTAGTGTTTTATGCTTGAGGATAGATGAAAATGAAGAATATGGAATATTGCCAAATTATGTTTTGAAAGAAAAGCACTGTCTATATTTAATGCAGTTATTCTCAGTGCCACACTTATTAACAGGGGCATGTAGTGCACACAAGCAAAAAAAGCTGTGCATTACTAAAAATTTTGGGAAACAAATAAAAATTAAATAATTGGATTAATATAAACGAAAACATTTTTTTTTTACCATTAGCGACATCTGTGTACTAGTAGAATAAAAATTACCACGACAACTCACCACTGTAGTCATGGCGCTTTTGTGCATTTGCCGCATCGAGCTATTCATATTACTCTGTTCTATCATTAAACTAGTGAATTACTCAAGTCATGTAATTGTATATTCACTGAATTGAAAATTCCTTTCGGTTGATCCGTTTTATATGGAATCGTTATTTATGCTGTTTTTTAACAGAATAATATTAGAAAGGCTTACAACTGCGTGCAAATCATTAAAGTGTCTACTTCCTATTTTACTAATCCGCGAATTTTACTATCTTACTGTTTTTAACGTGTTGATTTCATGGCCGTTCTTTGCGTTCGAGGTGCATTTGGTGCATGAACTCGTTTTTGATTTGGGAAAAACAAAAAGCAATTGACAGAACAATTTCCTACGTTAACCTTTAATAAAAATAATCATTTCATTTAGTTATTACGTGAAGAATTTACAAACGATAAAAGAATCATGTTCAGTCATAAAAAATGTTCTTATAAACGTCCATACATTTTTTATATTGATTTTCATATGGATAAGAAGGTATTATTTAACCTTAAAACTTAAACTTTAAAAACACTATTAATAGTACTCTAAAATTACAAATAAATTCATGATATGGTCGTATAAATGACGGATTAATTTTGTCTAAAGGCGTTGGTTAAACGAAAGCTCATAATTATTATAGTACATATGTATATTATATATGATTGTATAATACCATTGGTAACAGTATAACCTAAATATAGACTTACTGCACGCCACTGCTTATTAACCATGTAGTTAAAAAATTGTAGAGAAAGGGTGTGAGAAAACTAGGATATCTATGAAATATAATAAGATTGTAATTATTGTATCACGCTGCATCGGCGTAAAAGCTAAATTAATCTCTGCGACTTTAAAACCTCGGCCGCGGTTAATATGTTGCCAAATCGCATCAACACTCCGGTCACGCGTATCTCGATAGGCGCTCCCGCGATCGTCAAATGGCTCATTCTTTTATCAAAACAATCCCAGAATGTCATCCGAATATCGAGTCCTGCCCCACTGTGCGGCAGAGCCCGTCTCCAAACATAAATATCCCACAAAGGGCAATTTGTCATCCCTCCGTCCGCCGGTGGCCGCTGGCCGCTGGCCGTGGCCCGTACAATGCGATAAGATAACGGCTCATCAGATACAATGCTCATCACACTCATTCTGGGGGTTTTTGCATCGCCACGGAGGCCCTTCTGCGAGCGCCGCTCGGAAGATGATAGACACCGATTTTGTGATAAAAAATTTCAATCGGAATCCGAATTGATATGATAAAATTGTCCGAGCGCTCTGAATACGAACAGGTAGGCAGACGTTTTGTCTAACTATGTCGGGGCTGTCTGCGAATTGACATGACCGTGTTTTCAAAGTCTTTCGCAATCTCGCAATAAAATTTACGATTTTAATATTACTCACAATACTTTACTTTACTCAATAAAAAAACGTGTGCATTTATATGTTGTATCATATCGACCCCTCAGAATAAAAATGTTCCATCTGACACTGACGCTGTTCTGAGATAATGAACGCAAAAGGGTTGATTGAATTTCAATATATATTCATGTATATTTTGTTTTGAGTATGCAAATATGATCAGTTTTAAGGTCTTAACATATTTTCAGTATTATCAATGATCGCTGTGAGATGAGGAAAATTAAAAATAAATAAAAACATTGTAAATTAACAATAATGATCCATAAATTGAAATATATAACTGGTGCAGTTGGAACTTTCAGTTCTTACTGTTTCTTTTAATACACATTAAATAGAGTTGATGTGATGAGTTTATTGAACTCTTTTCACGCAATAACTCAAATTATCTCAAAATGTTAGTTGGAACCTTATTATTCTAAGGGGTTGATAATTTATAGCTTTTTGGTGAATAAAACAAATCAACTAGAAAAATATACAGTAAAACATTTATTATATTATTTTATAGTTTGTCCTATTCCAATAATGATATAATATACCTTTGCTTTGTTAACAAAATTTAATATATCTTTAATTACATCGAATTTTTTTTTAAAGTTTTGTGTAATTCCCATTTCAACCCACTACTTATATAACATCTTGCACATATGAAAAAGGATAAATTAAAAACATTATTTAGAATGATATTAGAATAGGATGTGGAAAGAAGAACACTATATTTAGTGCACCTGTCCGACAGCTCGCCACATTGCCCACAGTGTGATGTAGTCGAGAAGTCCCTGAAGTACAGGCTACGAATCAGGATGCGACAACCCGCAAAAGATACTTGATTGGATCAATACAATTTGTGAAAGCGTGTATCATAACAATAATGTAAAGTATAATTGATCGCGAGCCCCATGTTAAATTAAAAATAAACATTATTCTCAGATCAAATCAGTACCTAACTGCAATTTCTATAGATGGTTTAAATGTATAATGAATCATAAGAATACAATTTCTCGTAAATACATTTATTTCGGATGCATAATAAAATACACCTTCTATGAAATAATGTTTTAACTTGTTTAATGGCACAAATCACTCTTAAAGGGTGGATTGACTGTTTAAAAGAAGAAGAAGAAGAATAAAATACACCTACCCGTTTTTTTGTCTACAGTCTAACGATGCTTAAAAATGCCGATGTTTGATAAATATTGCTTCCAGATGTTCTTAGATGTTCAACGCAGCATTTTTGTGAATGATGCTTTGAACGATTGTCTTTCATACTTAACACGTACTCATTTTTTCCCTTTACCGTAATTGTGCACAGTTTTGAGACGGACATGATAGGACTAATATTTATACTATCATTGACTAAGGAGAACTTCGGTTTCAATCCTGTGTTCTGTTTTGAAACTTGAAACGAAAAAGATAGTTCCTGTTTCTGCATCAATCTTGGAATTCTTCGCTCATACAATCTATATAATATAAGTAACATTAGATTGCATTAATAATTTTTGCTTATAATTGTATAAGAGTGACAAAAAAATCCGCCCCTTCCCCGGAACACCGTAAATATCTCTGAGATTAAACGAACCCCTTGTTAACTTATTGGCAGTCCGTCGCTGGCTTAAGGAAACTACTTTAAAAAATAATAATAAATCTTACATTAATGAATAAGAAGAAAAAAAAAAATATTTAATAAAAAAAAAGTAAATTAAGTAAATCCAGCAAGACATAAATTGATGGATAAAATCAGCAAACGCTTCTTACTTTGCTTTACGGAAATTGCTGTCATTGAGGACATTGCTGTCATTGAAGAAGTTGTCATAACAATGAAATATTTAACACTGATACATATGAGGTTTGGTCAATCACTTTAGCGCAGGATCCTGAAGAAGGCGAAAGCGGGGAGACTGCAATGGGCTGGACATGTAGCGAGAGTGGATGAGAATCGTAATATGCACAATGCCCACATACACAAACGAACAGAATCGACATCGATGAGAAGACCAAGAGGTAGATGGGCGGATAGTGTCAGAGCAAGATAAGACCTAATGAGGGGACCCACAGCTAACCCAGGACCGTTTATAAGCAAAAGTTCATTTATCGATCCTGCACATAGTTCACAAAACACCCCTTCACGGGAAACAAGACGTGCACAAAAAAAAGACGTGAAGTTGTTTCTCTACCCGAACACCACTGCTGGCAGATATTATCTAAGAAACAGCACACTAGATTGAGTGCAAAATATTTAGTATCTAAGTTTAATAACTGATCATTTTCTATGTGTCTATTTTCTCTTGCATTTATAATCTCTTCACCCAATGCTAGTTGATACACGATGTAATTAAATTTATTTATTTATGTTTTGTAAAGTGTTGCATACTAGATGCAATACCTACACTAGGGGGCTAAAACAGGACCTGCAAAAGATAGGCAGACCGGACAAAAAAAGCAATGGATGACGCTCTATTGTGACTGCAGTCATGAATAGTGTCCGACCGAAGGTCAGTTTTTGGCCGAAGCCGAAGCCGAAGCCAAAGCCGAAGGTTCAATCGTACTTAGAAACCTTAGAACACCGACTAGAAACAATACATAACAATGCAAATTCTACACCCATACTTAGTTTTTGCATTATGGTGTTGATAATAATTGTAAATATATCCATTAAATAAATAAATTGCAGTTTTTCAGAATTAATAAACTGCATTTTATTTCATTCGTAATATTTCGTGTGTTTTCTATACTTTTCGGTGGCTAAATACAAATCTTCGGCTTCGGCTAAGCCCTCGGCAGATTTTAGCCGAAGCCGAATGTGCAATGGAAGGTGGGCGAAGTCGAAGTTTCGGTCGGACTTTAGTCATGAACTTCCAAATCACACGAGCCCACTAAAGAAGAAAAACAAATGTTTGTAAATTATTCTATAATATTTTCCAAAAGTATCCAAGAAAAACTGATCTAACTAACACTACTTCAAAAGTCTTCGTATTTGTATTACACACATCTAAACATATTGTGCAAGTATGTACAATACACAATACGGGCATTGTAGCTATATTGTACGTACACTTATACATGATAATATTACATTTGAAAAGGAAATTTACAATCTTCCAGCACTGCTGGAATCAAAGATACATTGCCTTTTAATGTAGGGAAAAAGGAAAGATGAGTCGCGGTAGGAGCAGAGGGGAGGGCTTTCTCGCGGGATTTACATACGCCCCTGGACCGCTCCCTCCCACCCGCTCCCCTCCCTACCACCCGCCCCATAAATAATGGCAGACATGCTGGCTGGAGAACTATACGGTGACCTTTCATTGCTTGTTTCTGAAAATAAGATATATAATATTTAAAAGGGGCTCACGATATATGAAACACATTTTGGAAACTAAATGACCATTTAGAATATTACTTGAATTGATGGAGCGAAATATATTATATATTTGAAATGAATTGAAACTATAAATCGAATTATCCTGAAGACAATTAATAATCAAACTTGCGGCAGCTGTCATAAAAATGGTGTGTTATTAAAAAAATATCAGGTATCTCATAGAAACGAAACTATTTTTATTATATTTAATGGAAAATATATAGAAGTATGGGGTAATTACAGGGCTTACGACCTGTCTTCGGCAGGCCTTTAAGTGATTACTTTATATAAATATAACATTCACCATTCTCACCCCATCAATCTCCACATTTATCAAATTTTATAAAGTTGTACATATGTTAATACGTGAACTCGCTTTCATATTCTCATTGTGTTGACATATATGCAGTTTCAGGGAAAAATAAATTATCAAATTTGGTCCATAGATGGTGATGGTGTAGTGGTATTCGAAGCGAGTCCACATATTAATATCATTTAAGCCAGCTGAAGACAGGTCGTAAACCCTGTAATTACTCCCTACTTCTATATATTTTCAAATAGCTTCGCCTCTATGAGATATCTGATATGTAATTAATAACAGTGCCTTTGTAGGTAAAAATCCAGTAAATGTGTATTCTTGGACATATTCAAATGTTGCTAAGACAATGTTGTTTCTTTTCGCTAATACTATTCAATATTTTTGGTATACGAGATCGGTGTTGGAAGACTGGAATCATGGTTTTTAAGATTCGAGGAAGGAAAATCACGGACTTGTGTTTTGCAGATGACATGGCACTTCTGACTAAATAAATGAACATCTAGCAGCGCTACTAAAAAACCAAGAAAGCATAAATTAATAATTTGAATTGAGTATCAATATATAAAAAAACTAAAGATGATCGGCCGTGGAATTGCACTCCCACAATGGACCTGAGTAGCTTGACTAAAAATAATTCACTCCACACTAGACTGTGAAAAATAAATACAATTAGTAGATTAAAAATCATAAGAGAACAAACTCTAAACACATAGTGCTATGATAGAATTGCGAGCGTGATGGGCATTTAACAACACAATACTTTTTATTAGGAGAACGCATTCATATTGTGAAGTTGTAATTATTCAGAACATAGGTCTGTAATATTTTAAATATGAATTAAATTAAAAGATGTATCAATGTGTCCAAAAATTTAATAAAAATGAATTGATAATTCTGGCGTTTGTTATCAGATCACTCAAAGGTATTTGAGATTCTGTAAAAATAATGTAGATGGCTCTTTCGAATAATGGAACGATTAAATGTATTAATATCAAAAAGGTAACATATAGGTTCGAAAATTTGTCGCTAAAAATATTGTCGCTGTAGCATAGTTGGATAATGCACCTTCTCCGGTTAGGAAAGAGATCCAGGTTCAAATCCCGGCGGCGCAACAACAATATTTTTCGATAAAATTGATTTTATATGTATATATTTCTAATTAATATATTTAATTTATATTTACAATACTTTTTGCCTATCGAAAGGGGTTAGATATTCATTTACGGTAATAGGGAAAATTAAAAACAGAATTTTTTATTTATCTATTTCTGAATATAAAAGAATATGTAACATAAATTATTATTGAAATATTTGTGTTTTGAAAACTGTAGTCTGAAGGGATTACCTATACTTGATAATGCCAATCAGGCAGTCATTTAATTAGTCACTTTCTAAATACAAAAATCAATGACTCGTGGTGGATATATGTATACTCACAAACATGTACACATAGCACCTTTGAGAGTTAAATGGTTTTTGGTTATTTGAGTCATCATCACATTGTATTATCCTGTATATATATAATATACAAATATATTTCACTGTTCAAATTTTACTCTACCAGGTTTGTTAATATTATTTTTGTTTCTATTTTTACTATATATTGCTTGATTATCTACTTCTACTTGAAATGTACTTCTTGATGTATTGTATCGTTTGTTACTCAAATAAAAGTCTACCGTACTATTGTAACAACACTGGGACGGTCGCTCAGTTTAATTCTCCATTACGCAGAATACACAACTTGGGTAACAATATATCGCTGATGTATGGAATATAACATTTCCTAAACAAAAAAAATCTAACAAATTTATTTATAGCTGGCAGATCATCAGAACTAATTTGAACATGGTCGTATACTGTCATTTTTTAAGTATATTTTAATATAATGTAAAACATTTGCTAACTTATTTTCTATTTCTCCTTTTATTTTTCACTATGTTTCTTTATCGTTTGTTTATTTCTCTGTATTTTACTTTATATATTCAAATATATTTGTTGTTTTTCTTTTTTAATAAATACTAAAAGTGGACTGCGGAAGAAGACTCGGGATGACTCGGGAAACTGAAATGAGAGCACCAGCTCCTAAAACAGCTTCAGGGAAGTAATTGGGCCTTCCACCATTTACTGTTCCCTGCGCTGTTTCTTGACTTCATCAGTAGATTGACACATGGTTTCTTAATTATTTTTGTTATAAATTTTAGATCATGCATTTTCATATATAATTAATATTTTTTATTTATGTAACAGCTTTTCTGCAATAATAATATGACTTTACTCCATGTGTGGTTAAATACTCTAATCCAGGCTTTGCAATCTCTGGAGTCACCCGGTGAAGATCCACAGCTCTCCAATGGTCAATCATTGACAATGTGCAGGTTTGTATGTCTCTATACTCACATAAGGGAGAGTTATATGTTATAAATATCCACAGCTACCCTTAAGTATTATTATTTTATTCGACTAAAACTATTCAAATAAAAATAACTTAAAAAAATAAAAAGTCGCTAGACTTGGGCGCTGATATATTTTACAAAATATACAAATGGTGCTGAGATATATAAATTAAAAAATAAATATACTAACAATTATGGTTCCTTATTACGTTACTAAAAATAAAAGTTATATTAAAAACTGACCCACTGCAAAATAAATTCTATCATAATAGAATCCTTCATCATAGTACTCCAGAAACACAATGTACGCGTATGGTGTAGAGTAGATACCCTTTATATATATATATATAATATCCAGCGACGAGCAGTCAGTACTTTGAAATAAGCTGTAATGAACTAGAGTTTCTGCGAAATAAATCGGAATAAAATATATATCTCATAATATTCCTATCACAATTATTTCATATTATGCAGACTTTAATATATCATCATATTCTTTATTTTACAAAATGTATAGTTCTGTACAGCTTATTTAATTGTACTGACTGCACGCGCCTGATAATGTCGACACGTCTCGTGTAAACGATCGCGACAAAGATGTGACAATAAATCAGATTCGATGAGTTTAGGTTCAAATCCCGGCAAGACATAACCACTTTATTTAAATCTTTCGCTAGGCAGTATCATATATATCGTAATGGTAAATTACGTACTTAAATCATTTTAAGAAAACATGTATTTGGCATCTTATTTGTAAACCAATTTACTTGTATAATTTCTAAATTATTGTTTCAGAAATGATAATTAAGTTTTATGTGAAAATACTTGCCGTGGCCGCGCAGAGGCATAATAATCGGACGAAGCAATAATATATAAATGTTCATCTAGAATCTATTATATTTTGAGAAATCTACATCGAGCTTAGAACTTAGGGCGTAGGTGTCACCGATCGCTTAATAGAAATGTGTTGAAAATATAAAATATATAAAAACAATGGTGGTGTTCCTGTGTAACCTGGGTGTAGCGGAGAGCCGCACCGTCTGGCGAGAGCTGGCTCATAAAACATCCTCATCTCATATCAGTCGCGCGTGTCGTAAATAAATATCTTCCCAGAGCCGCGCCGGCATTCCTCGCAGTGCGCCCGGGGAAGGGCATCTCTCCCTTTTTATTCGACGTTCGGGACAAATTGTTTTAAACAAATGCATTATTTTTTATACTTTATTTGTGTTTTCGTGTTATTATTCACCGATATGCGAGCCGATTCGCGATAGAACGGAACGGAACGGAACGGAACGTACGACTCACACTGGCGAGGTCCCGAGGCCGGCATCCTTGAACCTGAAACATCGTCGCAAACTTTCACTGTCTTTGTGAGTTTAATGCGATATTAAGAGGATATATGTGGATATGAATGGGTGCCTATTTCCAACAATAATATTTGACAAACGATTGTTTTTCTATCGCAATATTACATGTAAGGCTATTATTTACAAATACGTTGCATTCCTTAAAATATGTTTTACAGTAAAATACAAAATACTCCTTATTGTTCTAATAAGTAGTATGGGCTAATCTGCCACGTATTGCAGGGCCCATCAAAGAAAATATATAAACACAACATAACACAATACTATGCATTTCACACAGCACCTGTTTTCGACACGGTATTGCAAGCTATACCTAAAAACCACACACCCCGCTTTCAACAGGGTACTACAAGCTAGAACTTAATCACAACACCAACAGTCACACATCACATCAGCCCTGATGATGGATCCTGCAAAATACACGGCAGATTAGCCCAGAAAACTGTACACAAAAGATAATACATGATTTATTTTTATGATTTCATAATCAATTAACAACTAAGTATATGATATACCATACGTAGTTGAGTACGTACATACATGTTTTCTTTATAAATAAGTAAGTATAATTATGTTTAACGTTTGAATCAAGTCGATTTTGAAACTAACAGGTGGAATATGCCATGTTTGAAACATAACCTTAGGATCAATCCACGTTTGCAAGTAACTCTTGAACAAAATACATCTGACGGCATTACACATGTGACTAGAGAGGTCAGCTCCTATTTGCAAAAAATGGAACGATTCGCCTTTGAAATTTAAATGATAAATACTCGAATATTATTAGTATGTAATCAGGCCTATTCTCAAAATTGCAATATTGAAATGAAGGTGATTGTTACACCAACCCTCAAAAATAAACAGTATGTAAATTAACGTCCGTGTTATATTTGAATAAGAGAGAGGGAGAGAGAGTGAGGGAG